>JAUOZQ010000909.1:0-21403 GCA_030710315.1 Anomotaenia brevis
AATTCTGGTCGTGTATGAAGTTGTTGCACATGTAATCTTTTATTTGAAAAAATGCACAATTAATTTCCATCTTTTTCTTCGGTGTTCGTTAAAAAAATAATATACCAGTGCAAATTTTTCTTAGGCTAAACATTTTTGTTTATAAGTAGCAGTAATTGAAAACTGGGGCTCAATTTTCTTTGGTCATATTTTTTTTAGAATGAAACCGCTATTCCAAATGTTATTGGCCTTAAATCTCATGCATAGCATACTTATTAATCTCTCTTGGTTAACTAGCCTTAAAAAATAAAATTTAAGGTTTGGATAAATTACTTGATGTATGGTAGTCAGTTTAGTGAAGCACTAAAGATAGGTTCGCATTATTTTGATTTTGCAAAAATATTGAAAAATAACTTTAATTTCAAAACTCTGCAAATAATTTTCTTCTCTCTCAATGCAAATAAAGAGTGCTTAACATTCCTTTAATTGTAAAGAATTTAAATTATTAAAAATGAAGGATAACCTTAGATGAACTTTTCTGGAGAAAAGTGCAATGAAGTTCAATAAATCAGAAAGAGTTTAGCGGATTCTTAAAAACATTTTAAAATTTAATAAAATGGATATTGCCTAAGGCGATTTAATGCTAAAGGATTTCTGGTTCTTTTAGTTACTATTAGAACTGGCCTCATATGGTATTAACTAGCATTGTTATCATAAGTGAAATATTTGCCAAGCTTGCAAAACAAATTAATCAATTCGGTTAATGGCGAAGTTTGACTTTGCGGTAAATATTAATATACGGTAAAGTGCTTCAAGTAAAATATCACTAAAAGTGATTTTTTTGTTCGAGAAAAACCGCTAAGTAATTTTATTCTCATCCATAAAAAAGAAATAAGATTATGACAAAACACCAACCAAATGCGTCCCGATTCCATTTTCTCACAATATATAAAACAAATTTATTGAAACCACGTAAGTTTTTATAACGATTTGGTTACATACTATGCAAATAAAGTGTGCCTAGCATTCGTCAGATTGTAAAGAATTTTAAATTATTGAAAATAAAAGATAACCTTAGATGAACATTTTTTGAAGAAAAGAGCAAAAAAGTTAAATTCATCTAAAGGATTTTAGCATATTCTTAAAAAACATTTTAAAATGGAGTAAAATGGATATTGTCTTAGACGTTTTAATCCTGGAAGTTTTTGATTCTTTTAGCTAACTATTAGAATAATTTTCGATATCCCACTTTTAAAAATTGTGATTTAGCTAGCTATTTGCTTTCTAAATGTGAAGTAGATGCGTACTTGTACTAGAATAATGCTACAATTTGGTTCTTAGAGAAATTGTGGCACTTATTCAACGTACCGTAAAGGAACTATAAAAACACAATATTTTCCTCCATGAACCACTGCTATCGAGTTATGCAATACTTTTTTATTTAGAAAGGATTCACATTATCCTTAATGTCTAGAAGAGTTAAATTCAACTCATCTTGAAACAATCAGAATTTTGTGCTCATATTTTACCTCATTTTTTATAAGTAATCTTTTTTTAAATTCCATATAACATAGCCCTCTGCCGTTTCGATAAATTGGTAAATTTTTCATTAGTCTGGTTTACATGATGATACTTTGACAAACGACTCTCGCCTTTCAGTTTCATTTTCATTACTTTCGTAGCTTGCAAGGCAATGGGGTTTTCGAATCTCTAGAAATCTTCTTAATTTATGTTTTGGATATGTATATGTGTGGGTACCCCTTTGTAATTTTAATATTTTGTAGTTCCAATTAATCGGAATTACTGATGGTATTTTCAAAAAATAGCACCTCATTTATTTAAACAAATCGTTTGAGTTATAGCAAAATCTAAGGATACCAAATCCGAAATGCGCTTTAGAATTATTCCATTAAACGTTGACTCTTTGACTTGTGAAAATGACGTTTTCCCGTTATGAAATGCAGCACTATCTAAGAAATGAAAAACAGTGGCAATTTTCCTTAAAAGATGCTGTTTTTCTAGTAATTTGGAAACACTTCGCAACAAAATGTCACTAGCAGTACCCGGCTCGGCTGAGAATGGTTTTCTTTGCTAACGGAGAGCAAAGAAACGCACGAACTTTTACGTTGTTTGGAATTGAAAAGACTATATTCATAAAATCCCTTCTTGTCGGTTAAAAATATATTCTTTTTATATCAACGCTCATTTTAAACACCCTCTCTTTGCAGTGTCTTTCACTTTTTAATTGGTTTCAAATTTATGTTTCATCCTAAACGACCGTTTTCGAGGTAACTGCTCATCAAAACTACTTAAGGCGCAGGTGTACTTATTAGCTCCTTGGGTAAAGTGCCGTATTATATGGGACAACCAAAGTCAATAAATGTAGATCTTATCAATTTTTGTAAAATTTGTTAAAACCTAGTAGGTTCTTGGTAATATACATATGGGAAAGTTGAAGCCACACAGCTGCATACACCATTTCTCCGATACCAAAGTAACTTGTTTACATGGTGTTTTTTGGAATTTAACAAAATTTGCCTTCCATTTCCTACATTGTTTATTACTATACTTATTCGTTTTTTGATAAATAGTAGTAATTTTATCTTTTATAAAGTTTTTTCTTCGTGACTGATGTTTAGGTGTTTTAAAAAGCATGTGAGCCAATCAGTTAATATATACAAACAAATGAGAAATATGTCGTTTCGGTATATACGAAACAATCCATCCAACATATCATCATTTATCTAGAACTGAGCGGAAATCGCAAAAAGCCTGACCGACGACTTCTTTTGGGATCGTTGCGAGGCGGTGGTCTTCGTGTTAAAGGTATTCTCCACGGAGGCAGTGTCGTTGTTTTAGGCGGTGCCATAAGCACACCTCTGGGGTTCAGTTTTGGACCCTTATATGATGGCGGTGTATAGGTTCCAGCTACTTTGAACCTTTTCGCTGGGGGCGCAGTTTGTGGCCCAGGTGGTCGTTTTGTTGTACTTAAATTTTGGACCTTGATTTCTTTAAAAAAATAGGAAATGTTCCTTTTAATACAGCCAAAATGTGTTAACAATTTATAGAGCGAAATAAATGGGTAGGTTTTTCCGCAGGTTGCGGTGTTATCAAACAAGTATTTTTGATATTTTTGCAGTTTTAAATGCCGTTTTGCACGACAAATTCGTGCGTTACAAAAAAAGACACGTTAAATACTTCAAAACACGATGTTTTATTTACAATCCAGATGACAAAGAACTTCAATACGGAGTGGGTTTAAACATGCTATATAGCGAAGCGTTCTATTTTTTAGATTTTGCTGATTCCGGATCTACAATTCTAGCAAGGTCTTTGTCAAATTCCATTGTAGGTGAATCCAAAGAATTGTATGTTTGTAATCATTGAAAAAATGTACACTTAACACAAGATTAACAAATCGTATATTGAGATTTTTTCCTTATCGTAAATTCTTTCTGCATCATATTTCGATTTAGTAAATGAATCTGTTTTTTATTTTGACAATTAATTAAAGAAATTGTGTATCCAAATTACAACGCTTGACAATGAAACCAGGGATCAATATAAACCAAATTGCAAATTTTAAAATCTTTTCTCCAAACACATGTTTTGGGCTTTTAATGGACTTTGAATATGGAAGCAAATAGGAATCTCATGAGAAAGAATACGCAAATAGTACCACTTGGAGGCAAACAATTGTTCAGCATTCTAAATGATCTACATTATATACTAAACTAACATAATTTACTAATTTTTAATTTACAAAAATCAAAAGAAATATATTTGTGAGAGGGTTCGATGCTGTAGAAATGATTTTCAAATAACCTAAATATATCGTAATAGAAATAACTAATCATTTAAAATCAGTGCTTTTTCCGATAACCTGTGGAAAAAAATATACTAAGCTTTTTTAAATATCGAATTGCACTAATATTATGTTAGGGATAGGCAATTGGCAGATATATGCAGAAATTAATGTTTGGCATACAATAACATCAATCTAAAATTATAGTCTACAAAACTAGTTGTTTAATGGGTGCCAAATTTGAATAAATGACATCTGCGGTAATTCGCTGGTAATGAATGTCACTTATTGCAAAGTTGAGGACTTGCATCAACATCTTAAGCTTTTGACCACTGTGTGTATGCCGATATTATGGGCTATAAAAGCGGGCTATCAAATTTGCTATCGGGTTTTCTCTGAGAGCACAGCAGACCCAGGTAAATGGATTCGAGTGCATTTTTGATAGTTCTTGACGTTGGTAAGACATTTTCGACTAGTTTTTTTTTAATTATTCACTAGGTTTTTTAGCGATAGCCATGGCCGAGGCTGGAATAGGCCATAGTAAAGGGAAATAACACTTTAGTAAATTTTAATTTACGATAGGATTTTTTTGCAAAACAAATAAATAATTTTGGTTGCTGTACCTCAGGTTGTTCCTGTGAGATATACTACAAACCACTAGCATGACCTTGGAAGGCGGGGACCCTATCAAACGCTCACAAGATTACCAACGCCCAACGCCGCCACCATATTGCTGTTTGTGTCAATGACAACATCTCCCTATGGAGAGGCTCTACCTGCATATATGCGATATCCGCAGCCTAACCGACGCTCACCACTTCCACGATAACGTCGTCAAGAACACTCATAAGGAAATCTCTGAAACAGGCTCCAACACTGATAGTTAGATAGATACGCACAAGAATGGACGTTTTTATTTGTGAACCTTGGGAGGACCAAGTCAATTTACTATTTGCTAAAGTCAATTTTCTGTCAATAAAATATATATGATTATGATAGGCTTCAAAGAGTGGCCAATAACGATAGACATAGACATACCATTACTATCTCAATGTTTAGTTATTTAAAATTACTGCATTGAATCAAAATATACTAAGCTTGTTTTAAATATCGAATCGCACTATAAATATGTTAACGATTGGCACTTCGATGATTTATGCACAAAAATATGATTGTCAAACAATAATAGCATTTTTGAATTATAGCCTACATCATTCATTTTTGAAGGGTATTAACATTGAATAAATGACATCTGTGGTAATTCGCAAGTAATGAATGTCAATTACTACAGAGTGGCAGAGTTGCTTCATCCTCTTAAGCTTGTGACTCCTGTGTGTGTACTGATAGCATTGTATAAAAAAGGCTATCAAATTTGCAATCGGTTTTGAACCGACACCACAGCAGACCCTGGCATATGGATCATAGTGCACTTTTGATAGTTCTTGCCGTTGGTAAGACATTTTAAATTGATTTCAATTGAACTTCATATTTAGGTTTATTGGCAATAACCATCGCCGAGGCTGGAATAGGCCATAGTAAAGGAAAATACCGCTTTAGTAAATTTATTATTCATGATAGTATAAAACTCAATGATTTTCTCACAAAATAAATAACTAAATGATTTATGTAGCTACCCCTGAGGTTCCTGTGAGATATATTCCAGACTACTATCGTGACCGTGGTAGGCGCAGACCCTATCTAACGTTCACAAGACCACCCAGGCCGCCATCCTATTACAATTTAATGCCTTTTTTGTCAACGACAACAACACGGCGACCCATTCCATCAGAGCCTCCACCAAAATATGAAGAATCATCTCCGTATGGAGAAGCTCCACCTGCATATATGCGATATCCGCAGCCTGATCAACGCTCACCACCTCCACGATACCGTCGTTAAGAACGCTGATAAGGAATCCAACAGTGATATATAGATAGATATGCACCGAAATGGACTTTTTCATTTGCGCACGTTAGGAAGACCACGCCTATTTACTATTTGTAAAAGTCAATTTTGCATAAAGAAAATGTGTAAAATTAAGAATGCCTTGTCCAAAATTCTATATCCAACTCAGTAAATAAATATGCTAAAATTATAATAGGCTTCAAAGTGTGGCTAAAAACGAAAGTTTGTATGATAGTGGAATCCAGACAGACTCGTTTTATTTGTGAGTGTGGGAAATTAACTTATTAGTATAATTCACGAAATATGAATGCATTAGTGGAAAAGTGGTGTCTTTATTCTGACGAAAGATAATAAGAGATCCATTTTATAGACAATTTGATATAAATCAAAGTTATTTGTTCCCCAGTTTTGAAAAAAATATATGATAATATTTTTGTGCTACGAGCTTATTTTATCAATGATTACAAACTTACATTTCTTTGGATTCACATGCAATGGAAATTGACGATTCGATATTGACAAAAATCTAAATCATTAAACTCTTCACAATATGACATTCATAGCAACTCCGTATTGAAGAAATTTTCCACTTAGGTTGCAGCTAAAATCTCATTATATCAACTATTTAACGTTGGTTTTAATTGTGTAACACACGAATTTGCCGTGTAAAACGTATTTAAAATTGCAAAAAAGGATCAAAAAAGACTTTAAAGTTAAACAAAGGTAACGTGAACAGTGGGAAATTCAATGAGGTAAAAGAATCACCTTAGTTTATTGCTAAAATAGATCAAATAGAGCCAGTGAATGTTAATATTTCATTTTACCTATTTTTCAAATATTGTATAATTCTTTTGTTTTATTATATTGAAATTGAATTTTTTAACTGTTCTATTCAAATTTTGTATATGAACTTTCGCAAAAAGACTTACAAATTGATATCCGAAATCAACAGGCATTCGTGTTAACGAAATTTCATTTATTATAAATGCAGCATGTCAACAGATTGAATGATGCATCGTAAAAAACAATACTTGTTTCAAGATGCACCAGACTCCTTTTGTGTGAACTTCAGAAAAATGAAGTATATCACTTTTAATGTGTTACTGAAATTTTTACGTTTGCCGTATGACTACAGTTTTAATACTACGACACATCGTTCGTTTGACAGCTGCGATATAAATGCGATTGACTGTTATCTCCTAAAATGAATGAAATTTTAGCCAAATTAGCATTTTATATAATTCTTTGGAAACTTGTAATCACGTTGGTTATATTCACGAATATAGGCGTTACTAGCTGTTACAAAAGGGTTATCTGAAACTGCATTAACAATTAAATAATTTTATTTAGCCGAAAAGCAAAATCTAATTTCAAATAAATACATCCTGATCCTCAAAATTTGTTTAGATTTAAGCGCTAAGCATATTTTATAAAACCGAATAAAAACACTTTGATTCATTTGTATTACTTAAACAGAATATTAGCAGCTTTGATATTTTGACCTCATGGCAAAAGTACAATTTGATATGAATTAAAATGGTTTTAACTAATTTTATCAACAAATAATCAAAATACATAAAGAAAGGTAATAAATATTTCCTGCTTTAAAAACCAGACAACTGCTGTTAATTTAATGCAAAAAATGTTTTACAAGTTATAAAATCGTTATAGCCATTATAGCCGTTCAGCCATTTCAAGTTTCTCATTGAACAGACAAAATCGCAAATTGCAACTCAGCCTAGCCCAACTGAATAGGTAGTATTTTGTGGTTTGCTGTGGCCTTGTTTGACCTGCAAAGCAATTGAGTAAATTGGTTAGGACACCTTCATTACAGTCAAATTCTTACGCTAAGCATGGGCAGTCGATGCCTGCAACCTCAGTTTGAGCCAAGCTAAGTCTCATAAACCACATTTGACAAGCAAATTGTTCTACTATTCTCTGCCTGATAATTCTATAATTTTTAACGAATAAAAGATACAAATTGCCAATATAATTCTTAAAGGAAAAAGATGAAAAACATAAATTATCGTTAAATACATGAGCCAAATATTATGGTGCAATAATTTCATTCTGAAAGAGTAATAAATGTTATTTTTTAATTCCTTGAGTTATTCCTTCAAAAAACGTTTCGTTTTTTGTCAAAATGGATCCTTGATATTCTCCTTTTCATACGTTCCAAGGTTGCCTTGATTTTAGATGTAAATCAATAGTTCATTTAACACAGGTTCTGTGCAAGTGAGCATGTATCCTGCATGATCCCTTAGGGATATTGACACGCGCATGCTTTATAAGTTTGTTGGGTTATATTTGTAATTAGGTTAAGATGACAAGTAAATTTAGTTTTCGATTTGCAAACAGTTGCCTTTTAAAGATTGTCATGTTGTTAGGCAATTTCATCGTCCGATTCAACCAATTTCAGTGAATATTTTTTGTTAACAATTGCATTGTCAAATAGATTTTGCCCTTCTTTCTGGAATATATCATTAATTCAACAGAATGATTTTTTAGTTTAGAAGATGAATCAATTTACAAACTCTTGTTGCAAAATATTGGATCCCGCTATCGCAATTTTATTAGCAAAATAAAAATTATCATGTTAGATAGAACAGAGAGTGCAAGCTGAGACGCAAACTTGCAAATTAAATTGCTATTTCGTCTAAGCCAATAAAAAACTGCAACTCGTGCTAAAAAATCTCATGGTTGTTAAATCTTTTCGTTGTTTCTTAAACAAATGTTCATCAATCTGACGTATTCACGAGGATGCATATAACAGGCTGAACATGCCAGATATTGACTCTACGCAAAGTAAGATATAATTTTCAAAACCCACCCAAATTTATCTTTTGCAACTTCTAAGGAACATTTTATTTTGATATTATTAGAGTGTTGATAGTCCTTCTTAAATGCACAAGAGGTTTCCTTAGTGATGGTTAAATTTAGAAAGTGAAAGCAAATAATAACACGTATAGGCCTAATGGGGATTGTCAAGAACATACTTTTCATTTCCATAGATACTTATATTGAAATTATTGATAATTTTGTTTCTTAGTTAAAAATTCATTTGAATTCACTAGGATAGCATTAAATTCTCGCTGTTGAATACCAACAAACTATTTTGGGTTTAATACGTTGTGTAAACTCATAAATATTTTTGATGCCAAAGTGAATACCCAAAAACATACGGAGTGAATAAAAAACTACAGTTGTTGCAATTGATTATTTGTGAACGAATTTAAAATTGCATTATCCTGAGTATAAATACGCAAAATATTATTTAGAAAAAAAACGACAAACTAATGAGAAAGGTAGTTGAATCGGCGTTATTTTGCATTGTTTTTTGATTCAAAAAATCGGTCTAAGTTAGCAATTTGTTTAATGAAGATGGATAGAGCTAATATTTTTAAGACTTTTAAAGGTAAATAGGACAAAAACGCTTAAAGATAAAAAGGCTCTGGTAGATTGTTATACCTGCAAAAATAATACATACATATATGTACATGAGTTTGCTTAAAGAATTGCCATGCTTAAGATTAGGCTTACTGTAATAAACCAATGTTATGCAGCTATGTTTGCTACGAATATGCCTATAAACGAGGTCTTAACAACAACTTCAATAGTCATAATTTCATTTTGTGATTTAGATTAATGAAATATTTTATTAGTTAACCGAGTTTTTATTATCTGTTGCACCTAACCATTTCCAGTGTTGTATTAAATTGTTCCACATGTTATCTTTTAATTGGTACAAAATCCCTAATTGATTTTTGTCTTTTTCTTTGGCATTTGCCCAAAAAATGCTAGTGCGAACATTTCCTAAAACAAAAAATTATTGTCTATAATTATAATTAATTAAAGACGAGGGTTAAATTTTCTTTACTCATATTTTTTCTTAAATTGAAACTTTGCAAATCGCGTATGCATAACATTCATCTGATTGTAATGAATGTTATGTTAATAAAAACAAAGGCTGGCATAAGGTGAACTTTCGTGAAGAAAAGTGTAAAAATTATGAATTCACCAGGAAGAGTTTAGAGGATTCTTAAAACCATTCTGAAATTGAATACAATGGACATTGTTTGAAATGTATTAAATTTCGAAGGTTTTTTATTCTTTTAGTTGCTTATTTATAAGGGAATTGCTTTAAAAAATATTGATACTGCAACATGAATACTTTTAGAAATTCTCATTCAGCTAAATATTTGATTTCTCAAGTTAAATTAGACACGTATATATACCAGAACAAGGTTTATTTTTTAGCCATTAAAAAATTGTTGCATTTATTAAACGTATCAAAAAACAACTTTGAAAGCAACATTTTCTTGCAGGAACCTATTTTAATCGCGTTATGCAATAGCATTTTATTAAACATTGATCCATTAATGTCTAGAAGAGTTAAATTGTACTCATTCGGAAGCAATTATAATTGTATGTTCATATTCTACCTCATTTCCTATCCGTAATCTTATTTTTTAATTGCGTATAACATAGCACTCTTCTGTTTTAATAAATCGGCAAATTTATTTATTAGGCAAGTTTAAATGATGATACTTTGACATGATAGTAAATAAAAATAGTCTCGGTATTTTTCTTAACCCTGTGTTATTTTCTTTTCTTCTGTTTTAAACTCTGGAATGTATTTTAAAATGATAATTTTGCAGTGGCTTGACTGCTTTAGCATTTTGTGTGACTTTTTATTAGGCATCATTGATAGGGTCTATTTGCAAGTGCTATTCTCAACTGCTCTTATCAAATGCTTACCATTCCGCTTATGGATGTCAAACCGAAGTAAAATCCGTTTAGTCAAAATAACTTGAAAAGCCTTTATCACACTGTTTATCACTCATCCAAACGATTTCTGCATTATTGTTGTAATTTTATTACTTTGGTAGTTTGCAAATCATTTGGCTTTTCGGAATTATGGGAATCTTTTAAGTTTGTTTCTTTTTTTCATACAGGACTTTGCACCCAGTAGTCCACTGAAATGATAAAAAACCTGTTTGCTATTGATTATTATTTTGAATCAATATTTCACCTATATATTTGTTGGTCCCAATATCCGCTTATTTTAGAATCACCAATCTTTCGAATGTTTAAAACATGTATTTTTGTAAGTGATTCTTTGGAATTTCAATATCTTGTAGTTCAATTTAATCGAAATAATCGTTATTACTTTCAAATATAGCACCACATTTATTTAAGCAAATCGTTTGCGTTACAGCAAAATCTGTGTATACCGAATCCGACTCTTTAGCTTGTAAAAAAGCCTTTTCCTGTTATGATATGCAAAACTAAGACAGGAAAAGATGCTTTTCTCTAATAATTTGAAAACGCTTAGCAACAAAATGTCACTAGCAGTACCCAGATCGACTGAAAATGTTTTTGGCTAACGGAGAGCAGACCAGTGGGAAAACTTATATGATATTTAGAAGTAAAAACGTATATTCATAAAATCGTGTTATATGAATGCTCTTTCTAAGTACTTTCTCTTAGCAGTGTCTTTCACTTTATAGTTGGTTTCAAAGTTATGCTTCATCGTAAATGACCGTTATCAAGGTAAATGCTCATCACAACTTGTAAAAGTGAATGTGTACTTATTAGCTCTCTGTGTTAAGGGCCGTATCCTTTGGCACAACCCAAGCCAATAAATGTAGATCTACCAGTTGTAAAATTCGTAAAAATTTAGCATTAATTTCGCTAATTTTGTGATAAAGCTTATTGACTGTCCCAAAAATTCTTTTATTTTGTTCAAATATGTGTGATTTCTAGTAATATACCTGTAAATTATTTCTTTTAAGCGATTCCCTATTAAGTAACATTTTGTATTTACTTGCACAAAATTTGGCACGAATGTGTGCACATTCTTCACGCTACATTTTAGTCCCCAATCCGCATATCTGGATTTAATGGATTTTCAACATTTCGGGAAATTAATTTTACAAAAATTGGATTCGTATTAATAGCAATTTAACTGATTTTGCGGTAATGAACTTAACGACATAAGCTAAAGTAAGTTTTTAGTTAACAATATTGGCCAAAGGAGTGGCTTGTATAACACTTTATCAGATGATCAAAAGTAAAAGCACATTCTATATCTGGCTCCCATGCGACATTTTTTGTAGCAATAAATTTAAGTAAGTTGGTAGGGCTGTCTAAACCAGAGAACCCTAAATTTACAGAATGCCTTTATAAACACTAAGTGCAAATATGCGCTGACGATCCCGAAGGGCAGATTGAATTTCTCACTTCACTTTGAATAATGAATGAATGGTAAAAAGCACACTGTTTTATTCGCCTTAAAATAATTTTCACGATCTCTATCAAATATTTTCGACGACTTCATTATTTCTTAACCGGTTGTTGATACATTCTAAGCAAATTTGAATCGATTTTCTCACTTTGCACTATATGTCCTAATTTAATATGCAAATATAATGCACTTTATTAAATTTGTCAATGTTTGCTTTACAAATGATATTTTAAAATATCAATTTAAAGTGATTTAATAAAACCGTTTTTCAAACCAATAACAGTGAATCTGCTCATAATCAACAAAAAGGTTACTGAAAAATTAAAAACTAGAAATATATAAGGGGAATTTAAAACCACACAGCTGCATATTCCATTTTAAGAATACACCAAAGTTGCTAGTTTCCATGGTGTCTGTTTGGGATTTAAACAAATTACCTACTAGAATGTTATTTAATTCATTATTCCACCTTCTCGTTTTTTAGATAGCAGTAGTAATTTTATCTTTTTTCTACGTGATTGGTGTATTTTGTGTTTTTTAAAGCAAGTGTACTAATCAGTTAATGTATAAAAATGAATAAGCAACATGTTTTGTTGGTGTGTACGAAACAGTCCAACCAGCACGTCATCATTTATCTGGAACCCAGCAAAAATCGCGAAACCCTGGCTGAGGACTTCTTTTAAGATCGTGTCAACGACAACAACACGGTGACCCATTCCAACAGAGCCTCCACTAAATTATGAGGAATCATCTCCCTATGGAGAAGCTCCATTTAAATCAGCAAAAGGATTAAAAGGCTTTAAGATTAAATATATTAACGTGACCGGTGCGAAATTGAGTGAGGTAAAAGAATCACCTTAGTTTAATGCTTGCATAGATCAACACATTAATCTTGGTAACCATCAGATAGAGCTGATGAATGTTAATATTTCATTTTACGTATTTTTCAAATATAGCAATATTTATTTGTTTCAGTTTATTCAAAATTAAATTTTTAAAATGTTCATTTTAACTTTTGCATATGGATATTTGCAAATAAGACTTGCAAATTGATATTTGAAACAGACAAGCGTTCGTGTTAACTAGACTTTATTCATTTAAAATGCAGCATGTCAACAGATTGAATAATGTATCGAGTAAAACAATATTCGCCGCCTATTTGTATCCATATTTATTAATGTATTTAAAGCCAAAAATATGACTTTGAGAAAACATTTTTAATAGTTGCGAATATGTTTATATTGTTATTAAAACCTGGATTTGGTGTTAAACATTCAAAGTCACTCCACATTGAGGTTCCTTGTCACTTGGATCGGTTGTGCAACAAGAAATCAAAGTGCATTGTTGCCTCTTAGGTGACAACACGAGAATGATTGAGGAAGAACACATTGTCCACGAAGTTTCATGGTTTTTTTATTTTGGATCAGAAATTCTAGCAAGGTGGTTGTCAATTTCCATTAAAAAATTCAGCTCCTACAAAGGATCAAATAATCAAATAATGAGATGTTAAAACATAAAATATTTCTGCATTAAAAAATTGGAATTTAGTAAATTAATATTTTTAATTTAACATTTAAATGAAGAAATCGTGCATCCAACTATTGAAAATCTTCTCTCCTAGGACATTTTTGGGCTTTTAATGCACTTCAAATATGGAACCAAATAAGCGGCAATCATTGATGTTTAGAAGAATCTCATGAGAAAAAATACGCAAGTACTACCACATAAGGGCAAACATTTTTCAGCCTTTCAAGTGATCCACAATATGGGATAGAATAAAATATAGTTTTTCTCTTTTAATTTACGAAAATTAAAAGTAATATATTTGTGAGAGGATTGGATGCTGTAAAATATTTTTGAATAACCTGAATATTTATTTTGTAAGAAAATCAAGTTATTTAATCCTATCATAAGTAAAACATTTACTAATGGTATATTATCCTTTACTATGGCCTATTCCACCCACGGCGATGATTATCGCTAACAAACCCAGAAAATAACTTTGTTCTTAACTACGGTATCGTGGATGTGGTGAGCGTCAGTCAGGCTGCGGATTTCGCATATATGCAGGTGGCTCCTCTCCATAGGGAGATGATTATTCATATTTTGGTCGAGGCTCTGATGAAATGGGCCGCTGTGTTGTTGTCGTTGACACAAACGGCATTAAATGGTAATATGTTGGCGACGTTGGGCGTTGGTGATCTTGTGAAAGTTTGTTGTGGTCTCTGCCTAACACTGTCATGCTAGTGGTTTGAAGTATAACTCACTGGATCAACCTCAGTGATAGCTGAGTGGTAGCTGTTCATTTATCTTGTAAGAAAATCATCGGATTTAATCACATCATAAATAAGAAATTTACTGAAGTATTATTTTTCTTTAAAGGGGCCTATTCCAGTCTCGGCGGTGGCTATTGTTTATAAACCCATCAAAAGTGTCTTACTAACGACAAAAATATCAAAAATGATCTCGAATCCATAGTCCGGTTCTACTATTGATTAAAATCCGATGACTAATTTAATCTTCCGTTTCATACAGCAATATCAGTACAAACCCAGTAGTCACAAGCTTAAGATAATGATGCAACTCTGCAACTTTGCAGTAATTGACATTCATTACCAGCGAATTATCACGAATTTCATTTATTCAAATGTGGTACCCTTTAAACCACTAAACTTAAAGGCTATAATTCAAGATTGCTAGTATTTTCCGAAATACATATTAACATCTGCATGAATTTGCCAATTGCCTATCCCTAACATTAACTACCACATTTACGATAACTAACTCAATTTCTTGGTAGTGGGTAAGTCGTGGCAATTTTATCCATAACACATAACGTAATTTTAAGTTAAAATCAGCATTGGGCATCAAAAAAATTAAATAACAATTACTATAAAAGAAAAATCTATTTTGTCAATGAGAAATTTTTAAATTCTGAAGTCGTCTAAATCTTTTCTACTGATGTATTAGCTACTTTTAAATAATAAGTAACAGTGTGATCCACATATAACTTTTGGCTTTATCATTATAGCTTCTTGTTATTTTAAATCCGAAATTGCCTTTTAAAAATAGTTGATTTGATTTGAACTTGACTCCACTGCAGAGGAAGTTGTACGACGTTCGCTTTCGGGTCCTCTATGCGTAATTTCAAATTAACTGACTCACTCATGCAGTTATCATGTTTGATATCAATCAAGTCAAGACCGAGACGATTTGTCCTTCCGATCATACGCAGCCAATAGACGTTCCAGTTCGCACACCTCAAAATCCCTCTAAGAGCCCCTTAGCCTTTACTTTGCGATTAAAACCTTCCTAATATTCCAGTTTTAAAACCGATCGTACTTGATTTTGCTTTAAAATCTCAAGATCCTAACTCTAGTTAAAAAGGGACAGAATTTTATAGCATGGCTCGTCTTTATATAAAGGCCGAATAGCTTGCTAAAATGTGTGCTTTTGAATCCTCGAAAGCAGTAATAACGCATGATATTAATCAATATATATGAATTTTTAGTGGTGTAGAGTTTGACTTTAGTGGTGTCTTGTTTTGTAGCTAAACATATAATGAAACAACGGCATTTTTTATAATATAATTGAATATATAAATAGTTAAGATAAATCAGTACTTTAGACTCTGGTTAAACGTCGTATACTGAAAAAATGTATAAATTCAAAAACACAAATTTTATTTTTATCATTATTAACAAAAATATTTTGTCAAGATTTGTTTTTATTTACTTATTTGTTAACTATACTTTTTATTTAATTTAAAGTGAATATGAAGAATAAAGTTAATAAAATGAGAAATTTCATAAGGAATCTAAGCCAATAAATTATCTTACAAACTGGTAAAACACAAATTTTTGATTATAATTTTTCTATCTAGTGGTTCGGAGTTGTATTTACCCACATTGAGCTGAAATGTGTCTAGTTACTTAACAGAAGTCTAATAGAACATTTGAATAGGAGGTATCATTGTGATTGATATTATTAGTAAATGGGTTACGTTTGTTATAAAAAAAACAAATTTAACTGCGTAGCGAAGCAGCCCACCCAGTGTTTAAATCACTTAAAGTAGACCACATTTTTGCCAAATATGATGAATGTAACTTGAATAATTTTTTATGTTTGAATTCAAACAGTGCTCTAGATACGTCCTATCTCAAGTGCTAATAATTCAGCATAGTTTGATAGTAGCGTGGTTCATTATTACAAATTTACTTCCACACCAAAAACCGAGAAAACTATAGTATACAGTGAATGGTCTAGAAATTGTACACTGATCTCCATGCTGGTCTTTTGCAAAAACATCCCATAGGTTTAGCAAAACCACTGCAAATACTAGACGAGAATTTAAAGAATGCATTTGAGAACAGTAATATTCATAGGCGCCAAGTTCAAAGACATGTTAGTCGACCTATAGGACGTGAAGATTTACAATTTGGAAACGGAATTGCAATATACCGCCTCCATTATTTAGTTGTGCTTTCCAGAAATTCGCTAGAGCAATTGCAGATAATAATCGGACTGTTTATTTTGGTCCAACTCGCAAAAAGTATAGTGGTCACTTATTCGTATATATATTGCAAATGTTCATCCTTACCAAAAATAGAAAAACAGAAGTTATTTCGGCTTTTATGTAAGAGGTGCTTTTATTTGTGTCAAGAAGTGGCAAATGGCAGTTGCTTTTCAATTTAATCAATCGAATTGAGTGCTTCGTGAAACCCGGATAGAAGATTGTCCTTCAGAGCTTTCAGGTAGGGATTTTGTGGAGCATACCCCTCGAATTGGGTAAAGGTGAATGGTTGTATTCCGGTTATTCTAAGCGTCTGAAATTTCTGATACCCCACATTGAGGTGGACCATGAGATGTGCCACGTTCGCCTCGGGTTTAGCTTTATGAACTGGAAGACTGAAATGCAATGTTCGAAAAGAATAAGGGCAAATGAGCTTTCAGATATCTTAGTCTACCGCTGAACCAATAACAACCCTAATTGCTGAATTACCACTATTTTTGGCTTATCATCATCAGAAGCAGTAGGAAGGGCATCTCCGTATTGCTTCACTGACAACGATCAGCTGACAAGATGACATATAAGGCTTCTAACCAACGCTTGAGTTTAAAAGTCACCACAAAAAAAGTTATTTAAAAAGGTGGGAATTCTAGGGATTGACCAATTTCATATTAATCACAGCAGTCTTAATGCACAAATGGTTGCGGAATTTCGCGAATAAAAAATACTAAATAAGACTGACGGGCGACCTCGCATCGGCTCGTAATAGCCAATGAACATCACATGGCCCAGCAGAAGTGTACATCTGAAGTCGCCACAATCAGGCCAGCATCTCGCATACCAATCAGAGGTGTTGCAGTCAAATCGTATCTGCCTTACCCCCTCCTTCGGGTAGAAACCATGCAGGGCTTTATGCACGTAATAAAGCAACGTGAATTCAAGTGCCTCTGAATTAAGATGTGCGAAGTCGCTGCATACCTCTATAATGAATGCAATTATTGAAAACTCCATATTTGGACATACCATTTCCATCATGAACTAACTCATAGTGGTTCGCTGATGAGCAGCCTAAGGCGCATACCACTGACAACGTGAGTAGGTACACTGCTTGCATACTTGTAACCTGCTCTGATGTAAATCGCCCTTATATACTTGTAGCTTCTTCTCTAACTTTGCAACATATATGTTAGAAATGCCTATTCCATAATCTTACCTTCTATTTCCAGAAACTAAATTTTTTAATGGCCATAATAAACAACCGGAGTTCAGTGCAACCTTTTCTGTTTCAGATGTTTCGAAAGGAGCACCAATTTGCATGCATGTTGCATTAAAATCTTAGCTAATGAACTGCTAAATCTTTAGTTTTAATCAAATGAGCACTCTCTGGAGAAACCGTTGTTTGAGTATCATGCACAACTTAAATTTGGCTATCATATTAGGAAATCTATCAGATACATTTTTGTTTGATGCTGAGTTCTTCCTAGTTAGTAATGGTTATTTGAATATCAACTAATATTATGTTATATAAATAGGGATCTGGAATTTAATCTGATTTCTTATTTTATAAATCAACGACAATCTACGTTAAAATTCATAAGAAAACACCGTAAAAAAATGAACACGGCTATCAAAGACAGGAATCCCTTCTTCAGCTTTAGCATCATCAAAAGTAGGATTGATTTACCCAAGTTGCCAAGAAATAGAAGTTGCTCTTATACCTACTCAATGAAGAGCATTTACATAATTTAAGTAAACTAAACACTAGGTAAGCTGCTTCGCTAATTAATAAAATTTGCGAGATTTTGTGTCTAACGTAGACTATTTACAAATAGTTGAAATAAAAAAGAGGATGTCTCCCTATCAAATGCTCTAGAGGACTGTTGTTAATTAACTAGACATATGTTAGCTCAATGTAGGTGAATAAAATATTAAATCGTTAGGTGAGAAAATTATACCCTGAACTTTGTATGTTTTATGTGTCCGTTAGACCGTTTATAGGGCTAGAAAACCCTTATACGCTACTTTCAATAACAAAAATAATAGTAGCAATTATGTTTTGATACATGTAATATTTAGTGCTGGCATGCTCTTGTAGGTATTATATTTTTATGCTTAAGTGGAAAAATGTGAATTCTATCTTCAAGTTGAAAATATTGCTATCGCTAGAACCTTATCTACATGTGCACCAGCAAAGCTCTGATAAATACAACTAAATGATGGAGGCGGTATACCGGGATCTCGTTTCTAAATTGTAATTCTTCATGTCCTAAAGGTCACCTAAAATATCTTTAAACTAGGCAACTATGAAAGTTACTGTTCTTTGAATTCTGGTCTTGGGTTGTACAGCGGTTTTTGGCAAACCCATGGGATGTTTGTTGCAAAAGACTAGCATGGAGATCGGTGTGTAATTTTTAGACCATTTACAGTACCCTACAGCCTTACTTACACTTTCCTAAGCAATCCATTTAAGTAGGAACGGTGCCTCAGTGCCAAACACAATGCATTGACATCTTAAATGCGGACGTATAAAATGAATTGTCAAATTTGCAAATATTCTAAACCTTCTGAACACTGTGTAAGGGAAATAAGTGCGTAGAATAACTCAGAATGGAATTCAGAAATATATTACATTTTTATGTTTAGTAGTCAATCAAAAAAAATTAAATGAGAATTCATAAAAATATGGAGGACTTTTGTATGTACAACTACAGCTGTTGCTGACAAATATTAGTTAAATAAAACGCTTGGCGTATGTTGCCAAGTGCGAAGGAAACTGCACCACATCCTCCTCCAGAAGCATCAAAAATTGATGATCGCTTGTACAGATACGGCCACTGTGACCAAGAGAACTTCAACTGGATAGAAAATCCATCCATGAAAACATTTTCATCCCAATAGTGATAAACATTTCTTCCTGCTTTTAATTTACCTCGCGCAACTGAATCAAAGTGGTAATAAATGCACACATATATATGTATATCAATTATTTCTTTATAAATAACACAATTGTCGCCTATCCCTTATTTTGGTTTCATTAAATTAGCTTAATTTAATTTACATTCTTCTCTTGGTTGCAGAGTCGAAGAAACTTTACTACTTACAAAATACGAAAGGTTGGAGCCATGAACTATAATCGGACAGAAGAGACGGGATGTGTGGTTACTACGACTGAATAATATACGAAGAGTCACATATTGGGCAGACCTTCATGTGACATATTGAGAAGTTAAAACCGAAGAGTGAGAAATATTCGAAAATATTAATACAACTTACTACAGAGGGAACATTCAATCGAAAGGCCACTCTCGACACGGATAGCTAGCAATAGGTAGAAACGTATTTGAAAATCCTTTAAAGTAATAATCACTTCAGATTCAACATAAAGATAAAGTCGACAAGGCAACGTTGTATGGAATATTCTGTCGACAAGAGTCTGCAATGTGATGCCCCTTGATTGTCGCAGAAAACCTAATGGAATTTCCTTTAAATTCTTATTGTTTCCGAATTTTCCCTTATTTTCGTTATTTATTCTTGGGCTCCATATTCTGAGTACTTCACAGTGAACATCACCTAAATTTAATTATTTTCAACGGTATTTACAAAAATCAATTCCATTTCTTGATAGTTGGTAAGTCGTAGCGATTTTATGCACGACACAGTACGCAATTTTCAGTTATAATTAGCAGTAATTTCAAAAAAATTGAGAATTAGATAAACTAATTAGAAAAATCTATGTTATCTATCAGAAATTTTTAAATTCTAATGCCGTGTAAATATTTCCAAATCATGTATTTGCTAACCACAGTATCCTATTCGCAGTAGCACTGCGATCTACATAAAATTTCAGGCTTTACCATTATAAATTTTCGATATCCTAAATCTAAAATTGAGTTCCAAAAAATCGTTTATTTTTCGAGTACCACCACCTTTGATTTGAACTTGACTCCATTCCAAAGGAAGTTGTACGATGTGCTCTACGCGCAATTTTGAATTAACTGACTGAATCATGCAATTAATAGTATGGTGTCAATCAAGTCAGGACCTAGACGATTTGTCCTTCCTTTAGGGACGACAAATCTCAAGTTGTACGTTTTAGTTAATACGTTCATCTGACAACGCATCGACCCTAATATTGGTGTTGAATTGTTGGAATCACTGAACAGACACGTTAACTTTTGGGTTCCCAGTCTCGTTCATCCAAGCTTTATCCAGTAATAGGCCCATATATATTCATGACGTCCGAGCTTGCTAATGTTGACGGGTTTGCATTGGGTTCATTTCTGACTAAAAGAACAATCCGTCTCTGTTCTTAGTCTCCTTTCTAAGTCTCAGAAGGCGCTCTGCAATCTTTAGCGCTTGAAATAGCAATTTTAGTTAATAATGATTTCTGAGGTGGTCTAAGTGGACAGACAATAAATCCAGCTTATGAATGCTATCAACCGAGATGCTTGGCGAACCAACACCAAATTCGCGTTGTGGGCCTTTCTGTTAGCTAAATGTTTCGTAATCCAGGTGAAATAATGGTTCGATTTGCATTTCATTGCAACAGACAAGTGGGAAGTGTGGTTCTGGTTAAAACACTACGTCCTCATTTAAGTTGGCGGTCTTGGTTATGCCAGGCATCACCAGTAACGCCAAAATGGCTCTAGATAAACAGAACTAAGTGGTTATTAATGCCCTAAAGTCGTTTTAAAAGTATTTCTGATATGCCTTTATTTTCTGGCACATCTTTCGCAGAAGATCATTTTGAGATCTTTAAAAGGGGAATTGTTTATTCCTTTTAGCCTCGAGTAATACTACTAGACAATCCAAGACAAATCAAAAGGAGTCCCATAGTCGATGTTCCGTCAAATTTTTCATAAAGTTGATTTATATAATACAATTTAGCACCATTGCTAAATTTATGGAATATTTTATAATTAGTACTCAAAACTGTGCACAAAGATATTTAAAATGG
>JAUOZQ010000910.1:0-21356 GCA_030710315.1 Anomotaenia brevis
AGTGAGCACTCATAAATGACGATTTAATAATTATGCGTTAACAAAAAAAGCTAATTAATTTCAAATTAATGAACTACTTAATAATACCTGGGTGCATTCGCCTGATATGGCGATTTAGGTAATCTTCCCTGGCAAAAGCTCTCTCTCCCTCAGAGCATACCAACCGCCTTTAATCTATAATTAGAAATATATTTGGCAAAATCAATAGGTCATAGTATTTTTGCATTGCAATCTCCATAGAAACAAGGGCTGTACCAGAATGAATGAGGATGTGCGTATTTAGGTAGCACTGGCATGAGAAGCCCTTACTACACAGTGGGCACCTGAATGGCCAACTATCGTCGTGAGTGTGCATATGGCGACGAAGTTCCCGTCGCAAATATCGCAGGTGTGCTCTTTTTCGTGGTGTGTCTAGAATTAGGATAATTATGTGTTAAATTGTTCTTTAATTTGTCCTCCTATTTATTAAGAACATTTGCAGACTACCGATTGAAGCCTACGTCACTTACGATCGACGTCGCCTCCCTAGTAAGCTGGCCTGAATCAGTCTGAACTCTCTCCACTAACTTGGCCACTCTCCTAGAACGATGGTTAGCTTGAGCGTTGCTGCTTAAGTAGCATTTTCGATGAATAGAAAGGAGAGGTAGTAATTGAGATGTTCTCTCACCAGGAGACGAATACCTTTCATTTTCGTACAGGGAGGACGGAGTGTCGCCAGAAGACATGTTTACTCTTGGGTAGCTTAGTTAATAGTGGCTGAGGATTAGCTTAACGGGTGGTTTATATCGTGTCGGTTGGTCCTGATTGTCTGCGGAACGCTTAGATACTGGTTAGGCAACTGTTGGCATACCATTTCGCATTTGAACAAGTGAGCAAAATGTGGCCTTTGTTTTACTGTGGCAATTCGATTCTTTGGCCTTGTACGGGCTTTATTTGGTCAAACCATGCACTCAAGATAATTTAAAGAACGATGCAGTTTTTTGAAGTCGAACATGAATCAATCTTGCTATGAAATCAAGGGATATTTAAAGTGAACTAGCTATTAAAATAAAAAAAAATCGGCAAATTTGCTACCTCCTTTGTGTCTGCATTAATCATTAATTAATTTGAGATTTCGAATCTTCAAATAATTAGTCAATTCAATCCCGTGATTTATGACCTTTTAGTATGTAATTACTCACTGCTTCAGTTGTGGCACTTCCGCAACGAATTTCATGAGGATCATGACACATTTGAAATCTAACCACTCCCAGCACAAAAGTAGGTAGCCTGATTCAAGCAATGAGAGCAGAAATATTAGTTTAATTCTTAGTTTAGTTAGCCTAAACAGTTTAGGCAAATTGAGTTGAAAAAAATTGTTTTAGTTGTTAATTTGGAAACGATTAAAAAACACTTTCTGTACTTGTTCATCGGAGTTTCGAATATTTGAAGCATTTTTGCAGCATATAATTTCATTTGTGTAAAAAATAAGTAACGCAGTTGCATACAGGAATCAGCATAGTTTTCGTGGGCAATAGTGTCAATCGCAGTTTTGTTAGAAATATGATTCTAAGAATAAAACTAAGCTTTTAATTCATATGTAATTTTAAAAGAACCCATTGCATATTCGTCTTTTAATATCTATTTATGAGGTATTGATGCTATCTAAAGTAATGCGATTAATAATATTACGTTCTGTTTCTAGGGTAGTAGGCCACCAGATAAACGGATGCGTAACGTCTCAAAACATGTATTCGTAGAAGTGCAACGCGTCCTAGTAACAACATAAACAACTATACATATTTTACAGTCAATAGCAACTGCAGATTAAATTATAGTCTGAAATAATCAGAAAATTATAAATATAATTTTCTGGAGTTACAACATCTTTAATCGCTCTTTTTCATCAGAGAATGACTAACACATACTGAGCGCACTACGTAATTGCAGGAAATGGATTTTATAGAAGGTACAAACTGCCGTCAGCATACAGTTTTCTCGTTAAACGTATAAGTATAATTTCGTTTGATGAGCATGGAAACATCATGCGTTCCTTTACGTTGTTGTTTACTCGTTTGCCTGCATAACACTAGCTTCCACATTGGTGTTGGATGATGTTAGAAATTGTAAATTAAGAAGGCCAAATGCACTTCTCATTTTCATGCATTTGATATATGAAACACTTTTACACTGAAATATCTACTCTGATAAGTATTTAACTGTTTCATGCGGTTAGATTATAGCACCAAGCACCTGCAAAAATTTCCGTTTTTGCACGGTACTCTATCTTTTCAACTGGTATCCAATCCAGAAACTAGGATTTTGGAAATTACCTCTGCTGCAGTGTTCGATGCTACGACGGTGATATGGGCTGACGATGCTCGCGGAAGCGTTTTTGTGAATGGGGTGTGGACGAAAAAAGTGGAAGCGCTGGATTCATGAATGAAAAGTTCGGCTTCACTGATCGATTCGCTTAAAAATTATCTGTTGTAATAAATAAATTTTTCTTCGAGCCTTGAATATCATTTTCTTCTTAAAAGCGCCTATTCACTGAGATTTGCCATATTCAAGGAGCACTAACGTTTTGCAGCCATTGCTTTGAACGGAAAAGATGTTGCAATCCACGTAGCTTGTTAAGTATTATAATTATTTCCTATAGCTCGGAAAAATCAAATCACTCCGGACCAGATTTAAAAGAAAGATATATATAAAGGCCTTGCTTGGAGGCTTTAACAAATTATAAACAATGATTGTCTACGCAAGTAGTTAGTAATCATTCATTTTTGAATGAAAATACCTGAGAGCAATTTCGTTTAGTTATGAAACATTAGTTGTCAAAAATCGAAAGGTGGTGCGGGTTTTACACCGTTTAAATTCTGAGAGTCGATTTGTCTTTGGACAAAATTATCAGCTTCGGAACAGCAACAAACTGACGGATTTACGGAAATGTCGGGCATACAATCTAGTAACTCTTTTAATATTTGCATTGCAGCAGCGCGTATCCTGGAGAAGACATGGGTGTTCCATTCGGGAGATTTTCGAAATCAATATATAGGTCATTGTGAATATCCAAATTGAATTTCGTATGGGATAAGAAACTGCCATGCACCAATTAGTATTTTGGATGTTTAGACCTCTCCATGTTTATCTTTTTGAAAACTGATGAATAACATTATGTGATGCCTTCTAGTGTTAAAAAGATGATTGAAATTCCTATCATCAAAACAATTTTCAAGGCGTGCGATTTGAAATCGTACCTGGGTATGCATGAAACAGTTTGCACAAAGACCATATTTTTAAACAAAATCGCTTTGGTCCTCTTCACGAAGTGCAAACACAGCTCCCCTGTAACTAACTCCAGTTTTTTGGAGCAACCGCACTAAACAGCCCACTTGGCATCCCTCGAATGATGAGCGCTATCAAGAAATCATCATTTGCGTTTATTATTATCTAGCAATAGTAAAATAGCCATCACAATTACTTAAATGCAGTCATAAACCAATATCTTTTCTACTTTTAACAATTATTTTTCGACTTAAATCGATCGATAACGTAATCGATAAGGTCAACTAAACTGAATGTTCCTGAACAAAGAAAGATTTTACTCTTAGTTGTGCACATGCCTAGAACAGTACTAATTTCTGGCACAACCTCTGATATTACGCGATTCTCCTTAATCTCATTATCAAACAATGACCTCCACCGGAAGACGTGTAAATGCCATCACATTTGGTGTTTTATCAAGACGCAGCTCTAACTGCAAAATATCCAAAAAAGGGCAGGGCTAAAGCACCATGGAATTTTCTTATCGATTTGCGGGAAAAAGAATGAGACCAGGATCACCTAACCCTGTCACCAAAAGCATCATGGTAAAAATAATGTCCTCTACCAGGATGAAAAGCAGTGGCAGTCATTAAAAGTGAAGAAGTTATCACAGTTACCAAAACATGGATACTTGAACGGAGAAACTTGTGCAATGGAGGCCACGATGGTAATGACAGGAATCAGTAAAAATATTTCTGATAGTCTGATATCATGTCTGTTTAGAACTACGTAATGGTAATAGGCAAAAATTACAGTCAGATATAAACATAGTACTTAAACATTCACTGGAAGGTATACGACTATCTTAGTTGAAAATTAACAATAGGGTTTAGATATCGAAGAAATAGAAGTGTCTAGATCGCAAATGGGGAATTACCTCTTTTAAATACGAAGTTATCGAATATATCACTTCACTATCAACGATTACTTTTAAGATTTTCGGTACAGATCATGGATATCCAGGAAGAAGATTTTTCTGCATTTACGAATGCCTGAAAACTAACCTCATGGATCAGTGTACACTTATTATTTATTGATATAAGTATAAACAAGAGCTAGAAAAATGCCTAGCCTGGAAAGTAAGATGCGTAAGAGACATAAATTTCACTCTAAACCCAAGGGCATGGGTCTATTATTGCTCATATTATCCGAAATTTTTATAAAAAGTATCGCTGACTACTGATCACTAAGAGCAAAGATTTAAATGGCGTTCGAAACTTTGGTGTAGATTTCGCAAAATACGGAACTGGAAACTTCAATACCGATTTTCAGCATTTACGATTTCCGATCCAACTAAAATAAAAAAATGAGCTTGGTTGTAAACCTAAATCATTCTTATTTATCTGATAGTCTTGAAAGGTTCTATAACAATGTTCAAAATTTACAGCAACTGCGCATTCCTGAAATTGCAAATGTTATTTCATTAAGTAATTTATATCTACAATACATGCTGGAATATCCTAATTTCACCGTTTCGTGAAAGGTGACATTATTACATTCTCGAATTAAAAAGACCAATCTTTTCCTTTGTAGGGTTCTGAACACAAGAAGATATTTCCGACTTTCTTATTCACAATGACTTGTAACTGTTACATTCATTATAACAACCTATCGAACGACGGCGGTTTTGAAAAGCGTTTCAATGGCGTGACTAGGGTAGGATCATTATTATCTTAGAATGCAGTCTTATTTTGCTTAAAAAACAAAGAGCGTTTAAGTTTGTGTGGTGGCAATCGTTAGACACAAATAGGTAATGGAATCAATGTTAATCTTCAGTTTCTACCAAACAATGAGAGGAGTTCTTTTAAAGAGATGTGGTTATAGAAGTATTTAGTTGAAACCTACAATGTGAGCAAAGGTAGACCAGTGTCCAACCTCTGTGGCCTTTTGTTTTACCACTTTTTTGGTATATGTGCTTTGGAGTTTCATTCCCATCGCCTTTCTACGCCTAATATCTACTGCAAAATGTGGTTCTGAGCCATCCATTTGTAGGTCAAAAGTGGTTAAGTAGTCTATAAGGTCCAAGAACCTCTTCTTAATGGCTTATTTTTTCATAACCCAAACACCAAGACTCTAGAACGTGAATTAAAACGAATCGATTCATGTGAAGTAAATCCCTAATAAATCATGTATTAAACATGAAAAATAATTATTTGATTCAATCAGCAAAAGGTGATTTGTTAAATTAAATTTTGTTTGTCAGAAACAGTCCTTTTGAACCTTATGATTATTACAAATGGGGTCCACAAAGAAAAGTACTGTTTAACATTTTGCAGTCTCGGGGAAATTGTATAAGAACTCTACGTTTTTAAATGAAAATTTATGGAGTAGAAGACCCTATCATACAATTTCAAATAATCGGAATTAATAACCAACACTACACAACAAGCTAGTCCAATTAGTTAGGAAAGGGGCCAGCAATATTATCTTGTGGCGTACGGCTACCCAATAGGAAGCGCCAAGCACAACAAATCGATTTCGAGTACAACTCTCCATCAACCAATTACGGAGCGATTCCTGCTTATGTAGCCTAATTAGACTGTCATACTCACATCCTAAATACACACACAGACAAACTTGCTCTAACGCGCATCTCTGCTCCTTCTATCTTGTCGGTGCGGATACCGAACGGATCGGGTTATTTACTTCAGTGAGATAGTTCGTTGTTTGTAGCAATCCGCTAAAATCTAAAACATTTTGATAATTGTACAATTTCTTCGTTTTTGGATGAATCATGCAATCCCAACTGATGTAAATGATTTTGTTTAATTTTTAATTGATATATTTGATGTGCTTTTTTGTAAATATTTTTGTCACTTTTCATTAATGCGTGATTCAACAAGTCAATAAAATTAGCATTTGCTTTTTTAAAACCCTGCTAACTTTGAGCGTTGAAGTTTGCTAATAATTAAAGAATCATATAAAAGAAATTCAGTAGCTCAGTAGACTTGAAACCTCCAATTAGATTAAGCAGAGGAATGCGGGGAAAAATGAATGAGTGTGCTGAAAATGTCGACATTTCACCCACCGCATAGACAGGGATTTAAATACATCCTCTTAATCAGTATGGAAATAGCAATTTGGCATTATTCCTACAATTTGATTATTCACTGTCATCTTCAAAACCATGAGAGGATTTACAAACTTACAAAATGGGTGCTTCACAGATATTATGAAAGCAACCTCAAATAGTTAGTAGAAAGCTGATCTTCTCTCCATTCTCGCCATATGTTTTCACATTTAGTGATCAAGATCTAAGTTGCTTAAGAACGGCATCCTTTAATATTGTTTGCTGCTGCACCGATTTTAGCAATTACACGGAATGGTGGCATAGAAAGCAACGTCGCAAAGAATCAAAATGATTGAAAAAAGGCCAAAGCTGCCTCGAAGAACGTGATTTTGAACATGCTCCAACTCCAAAGCAACAGTAAAAAAATAGATGTACTCTTGGCCAAAATTAAAATTGAAAGAAATATAATGAGACTTCATAGAGATTTTTAAGTGCTGGAAAGTTGATAATATTAAATTTGGGAAAATGGTCTCCTCATGAGTGACACGGCCGGTCTATGCATGATGTTTATCAAAAGTTAAGATGGAAATTTAAAAGAAAAACGCACCAGAGCAGCCTCGGAGCCATCTACCAATGCCGACTGGTACCGAAAGCGTCAGCCAATGTGGACTCTGCAAAATCATAATTGCAATTGAGAAGAGAAAAAGCCAATCAGTAACCATGTGAAATCACGCATGAAAAGGTCAATAATTTATTCTAAAACACGTGATTAAAACGCTATGGAAGAGTAACGATAGCGTAAGGCGAAATCATACATATGTAATAATTTGTCGAGAGCGTTTTGCAGTAATATTTTAATAAGGTTTCCCCCTTTTATGAACTTGTTTCAAGATTCCTGAATTTATGAATAAGTATGACTAAGTCATCGTCCCAATAAGTGCATGTCACCACCCAGTTATGAATGATGACAAAGATGAGTTTGTTTCCGTTTCCTCTCGGTTTTTTATTTTGTTGGAATTATAGTTTGTTTTTAACTTTAGCCTGGTATCATTTTCGACAAGAACGAGTAAACAATGGGAATTTGGCTCCCGACGGTAGTGATATTGTGAAAAGTACTCGCATTCCTCAGTTAAAAATTTTACCCGAAACAATCGTATTTGCTAAACTCCAGAAAGGTGAAAATTCTTTGATCGACTCAGTTAAGCCTAGTTGCTTAGTTCGTGATGTGTTTTTAAAGCAGAAACTCATACAGTGGGATGATGACCTAGTGATATGTGTTTATAAATCAAAAGAAAAGAATAAGTTACATGGTTGTAGGGAATCTAACAAAAGGAAATCGTATGCACGTACTCATGGTAAACGATTAAATTTTTTTCAAAAAAAGCAAAGCAATCGCTCTAATATGTTTTAGCTCAACCATCCACTGTCTTTTACTTATGTATTTTTTGCATTTCCCGAAAGGTAATAAGTGTCTCTCGACTTGGTGGCCTACAATAATGAACACAATGAGGTGATGAAGTTTTATAAGGTCTTCGGTTTTCTCTTTGCACACATCTTCCCCATCAAGTGTCCCAGGTTTTGAAACTGCGCCTGAAACTGGAGAGCCAGAGAAAGTCTGATTTCTACTAAACACATTTTTACGATCCCGAACGTATTAATCAATGACACTTAAAATGCATGTTGTTCAACTTATCCAAATTTCGTGAATGAATCTTTTTCCATATTCCAAATGTTCCACAAGAATTACGGGAAGGGATCTTAGCAAGACAAATACGACAACTCTGATTTACCAAAACGGTGATTGGAATTTCACCTTCCAATTGTCTGAACGTCTTTATTCTTCACTGTGCAAATCCCTACCAAATTCTGCATCGAGAATGCTTCTATGGAGCAATTAAAAGTTAGTTACTCCTTTCATGATTTGACTGACAGTTTTAATTAGCAAAACAGCTTCTTTTTATTTTAGTTCCATGCGGTCGTTTGCAGCAGCGAGAACACAATGCATTGTAATACGCGAAAAACAGTTGCTTGAATCTACTTAGGTTGAACTGTAGAAATGCGTACTGGATGTAGCGTAATGTCCCTAAAAACACTGTCTGTTTATCTGCATGAGCCATGACCTCTGAGATCAAGGTTGTGCTGTTTCCACTAGGGGTGACCCATCCTTTGAGATGATGATTCGATCTTGCAAATTCATAAATCCAGGAATTATAAAAATAAATCATGTGGGCATGCAGGAACCCTGACTGAAACGTTCGTGTACAAGGTGTTAATAATGTCGATCGACATAAATTTGGTTAGTGACTTCAATAAGAAGCATTTTATGAAACGAGATCAATAAGAAGGATTTTAGGAAACTTGTTGATGTAAATGTCACCTTCTGATGTAGATAGATACCTTCTCAGTTTGTGGAAAGCTTCAGTGAATGCTTTTTAGTAATGCAATACATCACAAGAAGTATGCTTATGCTTCGAGACTGCAGTTATTAGGGGCGATAAATTTTACTTAGCAGTACAGATTGCTCTTTTTATTTTAGCTAAATGTCGTCGTCAACAACAACCAAGGGCAAATATAAATTTTGCTCTCGTTGTAAACGCATTTGCCATGAATACTTTAATTTTTAGTTTAACTAACTCTCATGTGAAGAAAGGTTACATCACATGCATTTTTAAATGTTACTTAGTTGACCCAACATCCTCGTTCACTTAGTTCTTCAACTTTTAAAACTGCCTTTTTCGTCTCTATTATGCCATGACGTTTGATGTCAAATTGGGGCTGTTTCGAGTTGTGAAAATAGTTCATAATAGGAGGATACCTGCGCGAGCTGTATGTGTAAAATTTCTCTTAACAAATCTGTGCAATCTTGGATGTACGTAAGATGTGATATTTTGTTTTACTTTGCTTTCAGCTCTCTGTTCTTCTGTGATCTTTTCCTAATTTCACTTATCAAACTAGTCACATTAATTGGTAATGCAATCACAATTTCTTAAAATTTGATACTGCCTTTTAGGGCGTCTCTTCACAAATGCATCTAGAACCATGGCTAATTTTTTCAATAGGAAAGAGAGCAGAAGAAGACGAGGAAAGTGGATATGGAAATAAGCCCAAATTTCTGATAAGCATTCAATATGGCAGAAACTAAAAGATGTGAAATTGAAGTATTTTTAAGTTATTGTCAAGTATTGTCGCGCCTAACAACAATGCACGAGTTCGAATGACGACCTTTCCTCCGTTTTCACATCTGACTAAGAGCTAAAACGCTATGAGATCTCCCTCTGCTCAACTTGCAATTTATTTTCGAGATATTTATTGAGACAAGGCTCACTCAACCATGTGACCAAAACCTCATATTGAAAATCAAATCCATCCCCAGGATTAAATCAGCGCACGTCATTCAAATAAGGAAGCCATCACAATAGCCAAAATGTGGAAACCTGTGAAAACAATCTGGTTGTGTAAGATGGGAAAATATGCAATAAAGACTAAAACGGCAATGACAGGTTTAAACAAAATCATTAAAGATGATCTGAAGTCAGTTCTTAACCTTGAAATTGGCAAAAGTTAGGACCCGACCCAGGTTAAATCATTCAAACTTTGACTAATTCATGCCATATGTCTTACAGCCAAAAGGTGTGGCTTCCATGTATTCCATGGTTGGCAACTTCCATGTATTATCTTTTAGTTTGAAGCTATTTGACATTACCTTTGGGTACAAGCGATTTTTCAATTATTTCCACACTTGAATCTAAGCCGCAACATAAAGGCTGGTGCTTGCACAGTCTGGTTGAACCCTCCTTGCCGTAGGCGTTTAATGAAGACGCTGTGTACAAGCCAAGAAGGTTTTTGGAGTTAGATTAAGGGAAAGGAAGTTTAATGGCAGAGGTAAAGTTACATCCACCCCTTGTACTGGTGCCATGTTTTCATCACTATCGTAGTTCAAATCGAAGAGACCGGCTTTGAACTTAACAAGCAATTTCACTTTGATCCCTTTATTTGCGCATCGACATTCGACATCGTCACATAGGTGTTCACTTACTTAAATGAGTTGGTAAGTTACTGCTTGTAGTAGTCCTTAAGGGCAGGTTACCCCTTCGTTGAGAAGTATCGTATCACGAATGCCCTAGGCTGCGTAATTACTCTGTTTTGCTACATAGCCTCAATCACTACATATTGGTATTTCGTGTTTATATTAAAATACCTAGCACCCTTTATGGAAATTATCATTTCCACACCCACGCCCGATATTACTAGATGAAAACTACTTAGCCGTGACTAATATAATTTATTCATTAAATCGTATTGGTCGAAGTCGCTGAGTGGAGTTGGCTTGCCAATAGCGACCGACCATTCAAAGCCAAGAAACACTACTAAGTCTCCTGACGAAACCAAGGTCGTGATGCAAACTCGTAGTAAAACCAACTCTACTGAAAGAGAAATATAAATAGCGCCTCAAGAGAAGTGCCAGTGAATTTTTCATGGGAATACGTTTAATAGCCTAAATTTATTTCGATACAAATATCACCACCCATGGTAGACAGTCGACCCGGATCGTCAACGACTGAACAGACTACCAGTAGTTTAAGGCTCTTTTCAATCATAATTCCGAGCACCAAAACTGGTCCCAGTACAACAACGGTACAAATCGACAAGGCATCTTTGAATGCTGACGAGATCTACCATTGTCAGCCACAATACGAAGGCTGAGAGGTAATTACATTTGATTTCGCTTCATATTCATTCCAGGTATTAACATCATTCTGGCAATTTCGATTAAAATAAACATAAGGTCAGCTATATTTTCTCCCTTGAGCTCAAATGAGATGTAATTTTGTTAAGTGAGTACGGGAACACCATGCATTCTCTCACATTGTTGTATACTTGTTTTGCTTAAGGCAAACCATCTTGTCACAATTTAGGAGCCAACCGTTTTCCTTTAATGCTCTTCTTAAATCTGTAGCATTCATGAAATTAGACGATGAGAAAAGCTCCTAGGGCCATTTTATGAAGGCGAACATAAATCAGGCTTTCTATGAAATCAAAGTAGATTTAAATTGAGCTTGTAATTAGAATCCTGCGAAATCGGCAAAGTTAATATCTCCTTTGTCTCTGCATCAATGATTAATTAATTTGCGATTCCAAATCTCCAAATAAGCAGTCAATTCAATCCTGTGATTTATGAGCTTTTATGATGCAATTACACACTGCTTCAATTAAGGCGCTCCCGCCCGGTACAAAAGTATGTGGCCTAATTAAAGCAACAATACTTTTTAGCTTACTTATACTAAATAGCTTAGTTTTGGCAATGAGGGCAAATGTGCTGAAGAAAATATCGTGCTTTATTTGTTACTCTGCGACACAATTAATAAAACACTTTCAGTAATTGTTCATCGAAGTTTTGAACATTAAACACGTCTTTTTGTAATGTACAATTGAATTTGTATAAACAAACATGTGATGCAGTTGCAAACAGGATTCAGCACAATTTCCATGGGCAATAAGTGTCAATCCAGGTTTTGTTAAAAATATGATTCTAAGAATCTCACTAAGTTCTCCAATCATATGGGATTGTAAAAGAAGCTAAAGCATATTCGTCTTTGCTCCCTCCTTTCAATTAAAGAATGACTAACACATACAGAGCACCCAGGGTAATTACAGGAAATGGGTTTTACTGTAGGTACAAACTGCCGTCAGTATACAGTTTTCTCGTTGGAAGTACTTTGCTTGCGTACCACTGGCTTCTACGTAGGCGTTGGATGATGTTAGAATGTGTTAAACAAGGAAATGCAAATGCACTTCTCATTTACCAGTTTTGCTCAATGAAACACTTCTGCACTGAAAGATACACTCCGATATTTATTTTATCTGAATCACACCTTTGCGTTTTATTGAATATACTAACAAGCATCAGCAAACTGTCCGTTTTTGCATACACCCCTTCCTTTTTAATTGTCACCCAATTTATCAATAAGGGTTTGGAAATTACCTCTTTGCTTACAACGTAATTAAACTCGATTTTGTAGGGCTTAATATGAATTCGTGAAGCCAGTCCGATGACGGCACGTGTCGTCCGTCCGTCAGCGTTAAACGGCTTCGGGCCGTCAGCTTAGCGTTCGCCGCTATGTGCGGTGCGCGTGCTGACTTAGCCGGTTGCCTGGTTGATCGCATGGCTGTGTAGCGACGCTTAGTCGTCTCAGTTGATGGGCCGGACGAGTCCTGAGCAGTTGCACATACCTTATTATAAAAGATATATATTTGCCACCGCATCCCGCCCCCAACCCTTCCTGTGCCACTCTGCTCGGTCCGTCTGCACTACCTATGCCACCTCGCTCACGCTCCACACCACCACCCAACTCACTCTTCACCGCCCATCCCTACCAATTACGAAACCTTCTTCTCCTTCCTCCCACCCCCTCCCTCTCCTAAAACTTCGAAACAACTTTCCCCTCACCAACCGGCCAACCAAGTACTTAATAATGCAAGCAGTCCCAAAACCCATTTTCACCCTCCATTCCTCTCCCGTAACGTGCCATTGCCTTTACCACAATTTTCATCATTCAAGCCACGTCACGTCACGTCACACAAGATCATCGTCGTCGTCGCCCTGTCGCCCATCTTTGCGAAGATCAACTACACCGGCGAACAGTCATCATACTCATGAAGGCCTAGCCATTCCATGTGGCCACCGCATCATTCGGGTGGCCAATAGCAATAATAACAATAATATTAATGACGATGGCGACGATGATGCCGAAGAGAAGGAGGATTACGTAGTGGATGAGAGGGGAGGAAATGCGGACTGGTCAGAAATATCCAGAGAGTTCCAGCAGGTCGCAACTCTTAGCTTCGAATAGTTCGCAACTATGGGCAACGAAAAAGAGGTGCAACCAATATCGTATTCACACCATAGAAATTAAACAGTTCCCTCTCAACCACAAACGAATGCGCACGCCTTTGCTGACACCCATTTTTCTCTATTGGCCTCCATTCTGTTATTACGACGTGCGAGATTTCATAAACTAAGGCACCATGTGCAAATGAAAATGACGTGTTATGAAGTTAGACATTATTATTCTCTAGCTAGTATTTTCTACTCTTTTCAGATCATTAGATCAGACAATTTCTTATTACCACAAAAATGATTAAATACATTGTAGGATAATTTTAACTCCAAGATATCTCATCCTTGCTGTGTTCTCTGCTGCATGAAATTGTGAATTAAATCACGATTTTAGCATTAGTTCCTTCTTCCGAAGCTCAGTCGTAATATAATTCCTTTTCTGCTATTCATATTTTACTAGTGATTTTATTCGCGAATTATCGTTAATCAATTTTTTACAATTCCTCCACGCACACCCACCTATGCAACCGAAGTTGCCATTAGTGCCGCTGGCGGCAGCAGTTATTTTTAGTTGGAAAAGCAGATTTTTGATGATCTGGAGGAGTTCAGCAAAACCCCTATCCCAGAGCGAGTATAGCCTGCTCCACTGGTGGATTCAGCGAATATGAGAAGGAGGATGAGACAACGGCTTTGAATTGGACGGCCTAACTCGGCTGCAACACATGGAATCTCAATTGAAGGGCGAAAACAGGAAGGTTGTCGATAAAATTGTTTTATAGTGTCTGAAAGCAACTGTCAATGAGGTAGCCACGTCTTAAGACATTCCGTTAATGACTTTCATTGTGGTTGCAGGCTCGATCTAATAAATACGATGATTTTAAAGCATTTAGTTCAAACATTCTAGAATACATTACACAGGCTTGTCATTATGGAATTAAACTTCCATTTGCGGGCGTGCCTTGTCGCCTTCGTCTGCTAAATCGGTATTTATTAATCTCCCTCCTCTCTCTATCCTGTTTATTCTGATATCATCAAACCAACACATTAAATGTGACCTCATTGCTGGAATGTGAAAACCATCCGTGACATAAATGAGTTTTTATTAAATTCAAGCATCCTCAATTGATGAAAATGAGATTTTCCAAACGGCAGGAAATTTTTAAATGCATTTTCAATTTAATTGAGAATTTAGTGAGATTCTTGAAATTATTTTCTTAACAAAACTGGGATTGACACCTTTGCCCACGAAAACTGCATGCAGCTGCATCACTTGGTGTTTTGCACAACTAAATTATGCATTGTAAAAAAGGTTTAACATATTTTAAGCTCCAATGAAAAGGTACTGAAAGCTTTTGTAGTGTTTACGCGTTGCGCTGATGTAAGGTCAAGGGCACGAACGAACCAATCACAGATCGCTTAGTCACAATTTGTGCCCAGGCACGTTAATTAGTGCACACAACTTCGTACAACGGCGTGCAAGCAAGACGTCCTTCGTAACGTGTTAGACATTTCTGCTAATACAAGTTAATACGTTCTTTGGAAAGTCATACTGGCATAGCCAATGGTAAAGTAGCCTGTTTTGACTAAAACATTCAAGCATTGTATCTAACGGATCAAAGACATGGATGGTGGAACATAATAGGATAAGACGCTGATCCGATGAAATGACACCAGGCGACGCTACAGTTGTGTCCTATTTCCTCATGCAGCGCAACATTAGTCCTGGTCACGGGGATGATTTCCTCGAGGCCTGATTTGCAAATGGCCAATTGACACCCCAAACACACATTCTAGATGCGTCCATGTTCACCACGCGTTTGACACAGCAAATGGCCAGACAGTTGGAAGCGACCTCGTGTTTTCTCCTCTATTGCAATAACCTTGATGTCATCATAAAGTTTGAGCCATATTTGAAAGTTTTAAGTAACCTCCTAGGTGTCATTTCATCGGATCAGCGTCTTATCCTATTATGTTCCACCATCCATGTCTTTGATCCGTTAGATACAATGCTTGAATGTTTTAGTCAAAACAGGCTACTTTACCATTGGCTATGCCAGTATGACTTTCCAAAGAACGTATTAACTTGTATTAGCAGAAATGTCTAACACGTTACGAAGGACGTCTTGCTTGCACGCCGTTGTACGAAGTTGTGTGCACTAATTAACGTGCCTGGGCACAAATTGTGACTAAGCGATCTGTGATTGGTTCGTTCGTGCCCTTGACCTTACATCAGCGCAACGCGTAAACACTACACCTTTTAGTAATCCAGTCGCAAAGTAACAACTAAAACAATATTTGTCCAACACTTTTTTGATCTTATTGCCTAAAACCGAACTATTTGGGCTAACTAAACTAAGAAGTAATGTTGCTTAAATTAGCCTGCATAATTTTGTACCGGGCAGGTTTAGAGTTGGAATCTGCGATGGTCCGCATAACGTTTGTTGTAGAAGTGCCGTGATTGAAGCAATCGGTAATCCTATTCAGGATTTCCTATGCCGTGCTTTTAAATGCAGTAGCAAAACTTGGCTTCTATTGAGCAGCTGAAGGTGGTTGTGATGCACTTCTTGCGGTCCGCTGAGTCTGAGCTTACGTTCTACTTTTCTAGTGGAGAGCAGACTACCAAAGTTTTGCTGTGAAGCAAAAGGCACCGGCAGGTCAATTACTACCATTAAAAAGCTTGTGATCGTAACAGGAAATCAGTAACGGATACATTAGGCAAGAAAAATATAAAATAAAATATTTTCACCATATATATGCTCTAGGAGGAGGTATTTAGCCCATATACAAAATGATACTCTCAGTTTTATCCGCCGCCATCCTCACCTAAGACGCATTGGCCGCCTTATCAAACTTGGCAACTCAGAATTTGAGTGACATTGGTCGATACGTCGAAGAAGCCGACCCTTATGACAGCAAGACATATGGCATAAATTAGTCAATGTTTGCATGATTAAACATAAGTCGGATACCCACTCCTTCCGATTTCAAGTTTATCTGCGACTTCCGATCATCTCTTATGATTTTCTCTAAACCTGTCATTGCCGTCGTAGTCTTTATTGCATACTTTCGCCATCTCACACAACATGATTGTTCTCACAAGTTTCCGAATCATGGCTACTTTGATGGTTTCCTTTTTTAATTGACGTGCTCTGATTTCATCCAGTGGACTGATCTGATTTTCATTATGATGTTATAGTCAGATTGTTAAGTGACCTGGTATCATTAGTTTTCTCGAAAATTAATAGCAAATTCAGTTGACGGAGATCCCAAGGTGTTTTAACTCAACTTTGTTAGATGTAAAAAGGCAGAAAAGGTCTTTATTCGAGTTAGGGCATTGTTGTTTGGCTCGACATTGCAATAACTTAAACTACTTCATTTTCGCATCTTTTTGATTCAGCCGTTTTCAAAGCCTCTCAAAAAATTTGGCTCACTTCTGCTCTCTGCCCTAGCGAAACAGTAAGCCATGGTTCTGGAAGTATTTATGAGTAGATGCCCTAAAAGCAGTATCACACTTTAGGAAATAGTGATTGAATTACCAATTACTGTGGTTATTTGATACGTATAATTTGGAAAAGATCGCAGAAGAACAAGGTGCTGAAAGCAAAGAAAAACAATTTAATACAACTTACGCACATCTAAGATTGCACAAATTTGTCAAGATAAATTTTACACGTACAGATCTCTCAGGTTTGCTCCAATAGTGAACTATTTTTACAACTCAAACCAGCCTTAATTTGACATCAGACTTCATAACATAAAAGTGATGAAAAAGACAGTTTTTAAAACTTGAATAATTTAGTAAATGAGCATGTTGGGTCAACTGAGTAATATCCAAAAGTGCAAATATTACAACCTTTCTTCACTTGCCAGTTAGCTAAACAAAAAATTAAAGTATTCATGGCAAATGCGTTAAGAATGAGAGCAAAATTTCCATTGGCTTCCAGTTGTTGTCGACGACGACATTTAGCTAAAGTGAAAGGAGCAAGTTGTACTGCTAAGTAAAATTTCGAAACATGACCATGATGCAAAAAATCAATCATTATTGCATTCTCGGAGCATACTTTTTGTGATGTGCTGCATTACTAGGAAGTATTCAGTGAAACTTTCTAAAAAATAAAGATGGCATTTATCTACAGCAGGTGACATTTGTGCCAACAAGTTTCCTAAGATCCGTTTTGTTCTCGTTTCCTTCATAAAATATTTTTTATTAAAGTCAATATTAAATTTATGTCGATCGACAAGCCTGACCCCATGCACACCAACGTTTCAATCGGGTTTCGTGCATACACGCATGATTTATTTGCATATCTCCTTCAGTTTATGAATTTGCAATATTATATCATCTTCTCAAAGGATAAGTCGAAACAGCTCAAACTTGACCTCAGATGTCATGACTCATGCAGATTGACAGACAGTGTTGTTAGGCACATTACGCTTCAGTCGGTACGCATCTTTACAGTTAAGCCTAAGATTATTCGCCTACATAGATTCAAGAAACAGTTTTGTTGCGCATTATACTGCATTGTTTTCTCGTTGCTGCAGACGACCATATGGAACCAAAATAAAATGTAGCTGTTTTGCCAATTGAAACTCTTAATCAAGTCATGAAAGGAGTAACTAATCTTTTAATTGCTTCATAGCTGCATTCTCGATGCACAGTTAAAAATAAGGACGTTCAAATAAAACAGATGTTGGAAATGTATGTGTAAAAACAGCAAATTGCAATTCGGAATGCCTGACACTTGGAAGATTGGGTAATAATAACAATTTAAGTGACTGAATTGTGTGCTTATTGAGACAAAAATGCAAGATTTAGGAATTGAGGAACGAGAAAAATGAAGGCTCATGGAAGAGCACAAATAACACGAATTTTTAAGCTTCCGAGCAAGGTTGAATGCACTTGGGTTTGAAAGTTCAGACGAAATTAAAAACTAGGTGCTTCGAATTGGGACAATAGCTGATTCTTAAATGCCAACAATCGATTGCATTTTTCTGTACATTGTCTCGAGTGCATGGTTTAGCAAAATAAAGCTTTTTCAAGGTGAAAGAATCAAATCGTCGCAGTAAAACAAAGGTCATATTTTGCTTACTAGTTCAAATGCGAAAAGATGTGTAACAGTTGACCAATCAATATCAAAGCGTTCCGCAGCCAATCAGGACCCACTGACACGATATAAACCACCCGTTAAGCTAATCCTCAGCCATAATTAACTGAGCTATCCAAAAGTAAGCATGTATTCCGGTGACGTCCCGTTCCCTCTTCACGAAAATTCTCCTGACAAAACTCACAATGAAAGGTTCTCGTCTCCTGATGAGAGAACATCTCAGTTAACACCACTTTTTTCTATTCATCGAAACCTCGACTTAAGCAGCAATACTCGAGGTAACCATCGTTCTAGGAGAGTGGCCAAGTTAGTGGAGAGATTTCAGAGTGATTTAGGACAGCTTACTAGGAAAGCGACGTCGATCGTAAGTGACGTAGGCTTCAATCAGTAGTCTATAAATTTTCACAATAAATAGAAAGACGAATTAGTGAACGAATTAATACATGATTGTCATAATTATAGACACGCTACGAAAAAGATCAAACCTGCAATGTCTGCGGCAGGAAATGCATCGAAATACGTGGCCTAAAGAGGCATATGCACATCCACAACGATAGTTGGCCATTCAGGTGCCCCCTGTGTGGCAAGGGCTTTTCAAGCCAGGGCCACCTGAATACGCACAATCTCATCCATACAGGTACATCCCTTGCTTCTATGGAGATTTCAATGCAAAAATACCATGACTTATAGATTTTGACAAATATTTCTCGCATTATAGAAGAAAAGCGGTTCGTGTGCCCTGAATGCAACAAAGCTTTTGCCAGGAGAGATTACCTGAAACGTCATATGGGGAGAATGCACCCAACAGAAGTGACAAATGCCCACGACTCATCCACCATTTCAGCTTCTGGCATTTATTGCGCTGTGCCACCTTATGCCGAGACCAGTTGGAATGCACAGCCACCTGTGCCATCACCGGTTCCCACTTCCCCCATCCTCCAGCAGCACCTCCCTCATGCTGCCCCTTTGACTGGACACCGGCAACTGTAATTCAATTTGACCTACCACTCACTGTCGCATACTAATGACACTTTTGCATTTTCAGGAGACCAAGAGAAGCCTCTCGATTTGGTCATCCACAACCGGGTAAAGGATGAGTTGGAGCACGACCAGCCCCTGGATCTCTCCAACGGGTCCAGACGTTGTTAACATCACAGTAGGCATGGGTGCAAGTTTCTATGGTTAGGACATTGGAGGCTCGAGGTTTAATTTTGTGGGCTTAGAAGGTCTGTGATTCTTTTGTCTAGCCTCTATTTTTCAGGTTTTTCCATATATGGTTATCTACTTTGATACTGGGCTTGGATTTGGAGAATCGACGATCATCTGATTCATACATAATTGACGATTGTAAGTATTACATTTTGAACCTTCGCATAGGTCTTTTACAAGAGAAGGGGAGCAAATACATTTTAAGTACCTGCTTGATGCACTTTTTTATTTTTGATTGATTCAAAATCCTTTTTTCTCATTTAGGAAAGCTTCACTGTGTCCTTTGCATTAATAAGGGGCAGTACAGGAGGTGTTCGTCGAAAATGCATCTTTGAAGGACTGTAGAGAAGAGTTATTTGCTATTGTCTCGTTTTCAATTTGGAATTTGCAATATAGTTTGGTTTTTTGTTTTAGCTCAAGGAAGATATCGAGAAGTGCTTCAGACTAGGGAAAGTTTGCTCTCAACTGTGGCGCCTTCGTCAAGGAAATGTTTATTATTTATGTAAACTATGTAAAGCCATAAAACATGATTTTTATATACAAATATACATATTTCAATATTACTTAGTTGACTCAACGTGCTCGGTCACACGTTTCGTTAGATGGTAAATAATTGATTTTTATCTCCATGAGTCATGACGCTTGAGGTCACTGGGTGGTGACACGCATCGATTAGAATGATGACGTAATCATACTTACTATGAAGTCAGGAGTCTTGAAAAATAATTTTGTAATGGAGGAAATCTGATCGAAGTATTCGTGTAAAAATGCTACTGACAAGTAACCACAAATGTTCGATTTTGCCCTATGCTATCTTGGCTCTCCCCTAGGGTTTTACTCACAAGTATCTTAAATGAAAGTCACCTCATCAAATATTCAAGTCCCTCACAGATAAACGCGATAGTTTGGTTGGAAAACAACTGCAAAACCTGATTCAGTGGAATTGTTTGAGGATAATTCCACTACCTGCTTAATTGAACTGCCTTTATTTCTCACTATAGAAAGCTCCCCTGAATTCTGCGCTCAAAGACAGCTCATTGCAAGAAGTGCGCTTCGACAATGCAGTTATGATGTATGATATCTATAAGTTTTTGAGGTCTTGTTGTGACGTTCAATTTGATTTCAGTAATAGAGCTCAAATATTTTAAATTGGTTAACTTCTATAGTCAATAAAAGCTAGAATAAGTGTAACTTACCTGATTTATAAATTAATTTACTTAATTAACTTGAAAAACACGCGATTGCCCAACTCTATTTAGGGGTCGTTCGTTGATAGACTCGGTAAGGTTTGGTCGCCTATTGCTTAATACGCCCAACAATGCAGTTTTCACCTCCATCAGCCTTTATATTTGAGGTCAACTTCGGTCTCCTTCGACTGCCTGGTGACACGTATCCAGTGAGATGATGACTCAGTCATACTTATCCACATATCCAAGAAACATGAATATATATAAATCATACATCCCAATGCTTTTGATCAATTATAGCATTTGTTTAATCCCATATGTGCGTAAGTTGTTGATATTTTACATTTCCATAATTCTGCACCCTTTAAGCGCTGCTTCGCTTCGACAAATCCATTTCTCAATTGCCCTGCATTCATTGATGTCACAACGCCGGAGTAGGTAGTTCTTTATTTTTATTTATTTATGAGAAAGTGAATATGTTATTTAGGCCAGCCAGCAGTATTATGAAAAATAACTGCATTCCTCAATAAAACATTTTTCCCGATACAATCGCATTTGTTCAACTCCATAAAGCTGGAAATGCTTTGATTGACTCAATTAAGCCTAGATGCTTAGTACGCAATGTGTTTAACAAAGCTGAAGCTTGAACTGCATGCGTCATGATATGTAGGTCAGATTGGAGCTGTTTCGAATGCGCAGTGGGA
>JAUOZQ010000911.1:0-21355 GCA_030710315.1 Anomotaenia brevis
TCTCGAAAGGACTCTTCTAGACACTGGAATGCGACCACCGCGAACCTAATAGCGGAAGGTATATTTGGTTGTAGCTTATTTCACTTTGCTAGACCTATTGGATCCCTGTTATTTATCCAATATAAAAGCATATAAGTACCATTTTCTATTCGCGAAATTGATCTCTGATGCCAAAATAGCACCACAGTGTTTTCGACATATAATAGACACCAAGAGAACAAGGTTTCCCAGCAAAGCAGTGTCGGCAAAGGTGTGATTATCGTCAGACAAATTAGAAATGCCTCTAGAGCTCACTGACAGCTCAGAACGGATACTTATTTTTTATCCTTGACCTAATGGAATTAACTGAACTTTTAATTTAGTGCTAACATCTTCCATTCAGATCTACAAAAATAAAGGACAATTTAAAGAAATTCCAGCTCAGTCAAGAAAATCTAAGCTTCGATTTCAAGGTTCCCTGAAAAAGAGTCACGTGTATCGTTTAGGATGGGTTAAATATTTAACACATGATGGAACATTGTAATGTTTTCCATGGACTCATGCTCACCCGATCAGTCGCATGATTCCATTAAGGAGGTCACGTTCGGTCCCAGAGGTCAGATGAGGAGTTTTGCATGTGCCTGATATTTCATGGCTAGCAGTAATCATGAAAATTTCTTCCCAGATGATAAATTTATCGTTTTATTAATACAGAAGATTTTAACATAACACATTCACAGCTATATGAACTCAATTAGGATTATGCAGGTTTTACTTGATCACAGGGAATATTCATGAAGCTTAAGTCTATCAGTACTGCAAATACTCATTAAGACCGGAAATTTGATTAGAACTTTACTCCTTCTCCTCTTTAGCTGTGAAGACAACAAGCGGGAAAGTTGTTTCTGCAGGCTTTTGGATTTTCAATATCGACTATGCGTTTCGCTTAGAATAAATAATCTTCAATTATAAGAAATATTTTTTCAATCTCATATAAGCTTGCTAAGAGTTTGCTGGGCATAAGAAATGCAGTTGCTATCAAACAATTATTTGGGATAAGTCTGCTATGATGCCTATATGGCAGAGATGGTTTTTTCAAAGGGATTTCCATTACTACTACATGTTGCGATACATTTCAAAGCCTAAATAAGGCCTTGACACTTAATTTGTCCATCATAAATCAGATAGCGCAAATGCAAATACAAATGTCTTTTGTTACTGTTATCAACCCCAAAAATATTCCATCGCACCAGATCAGTTGATTGCAATACTGATTCTCTTCATCCAGATATCTACATGAATACTAACATTTAAAAAATTAGAAGTTAAAGCTCATTTAGGATTTAAGATTTAAGACATTAGAAGCTGTTTCACAATATACTGAAATTGCAGTCAGTAGCATACATATATCACTCACTGAAATAGTTAAACAGAATCACTTCTAAAGATTGATGAATCGGAAAAACCTGGAAATAGTAAATAAACATTAACATGAATGCAATGGGACTTCGCAATTATCATATCCGACCGACATTTAAAAACGTTATCATTTTTTTAACTTCGCTGCCTGAGAAGCTGAGAATGATGTTGAACAACCATTATCTGAAATTTAAAATTTTGATTTTTAGAACAAAAGTTAAAATTGCTTTACTATCTTTCCCATAAAAGTGTAATCTCAGTGTTTCTTAACCTTAATTTTCATAAATTACAAAGAAAATAACAATTTAATGAAATTCATATTCCCTGCCTCTCAAAACAGCCAGTATTCATTTTTTTCGTTTTCTTTTTCGCTATAGGCAGACTTTTATCGGACAGTCATTTTTAGATATAAAACACTTTCATCAAGTTCAATTTGTCATCCGGAGTCCTTTTAGAAATGGTAAGTTCGTATTTTATATCTTCAAGTGCATTGAATACCTTAACGCTGGCCTGATTCTTATCTTCATTGATTGGTCAGACAAATTCACTCTTGAAGAAAATTTCTTAGCTGAAAGTTGGCAAGTAGGGAATGTGTCATAAAGTCTTATGCAAATCCTCTTATTCAGTGATGTTTTGAAAATGCCTGTATCCTCTCACTCTTCATACAATAAAAGAAAATAGGCAGGGTTGCAATGCATTTTGTATCATTTCTTGTAAAACGACTCTCCTACAACGGTTGATCGGAGAAGAGGAAGAAAGTAATGACTTCCTCATCATCAGTTCCAGTTTTAAAAAAGTTGGTACACCTTAAATATAGAAAACTGATGATTATTTGTAAAGGTTAGATAGTATCATCTAATATATATCTGAATAACCATCTGCAGAAGATACCAGGACAAATTCAACAATTCAGCTACATTTGTAATTTCTTGTCATTTACTTGAAAAGAACCTTATATATTTTTAATGAAATTCACTTCGAATTTCTCATGCAAGTTATGATAATAAGAAATTGAAATTATTCACTGACGTTTATAGGAAACATGTGCTTTTTGCGAAATATATTAGTAATATGTAGGTTGGAAGGTGGAGTACTTAAATGATGTATTAGTCTAAGAAAATTCACATAGCTTGTGGCGTTTTCAAAGGATTTTGAATCTCTCAGTTGCGATATGCGATGCTCACACTTGCATTTAAAAAAATTTCCAAACGTAAACCTTCTCATGAAGTAATTTGTTACCATTGCCAGTCATCAGTGGAATTTCGCTATTTGAAATGTGAGGCGGCTGGTCTATTTTCGAGATTGCTTTTAAAGATTTTTAATACATTTATAAAAGTTGGGTTACTAGGATTTTATAATTAACTCAATGGCATCATAACTGTCTTGGGAAAAAAATTATATTCCAAACCGTGCAAATGCGTAAGGAATGTCAATGCGGAAACACGATCCAACTAAAATACCCACTTAAGAGTTTATTTAACCGGTAGATATCTTCATATTAAAATGCTCTAACGTTAATTCTGATCATTCGTGATTGCACTACTGCTTCTAGCTCTAATCAAAATCAACCCTTGCAAATTTATACTACAAAAGAATAAAGTCCAATTGTACTTTTCTATGCATCAGTTGACAGACCTGTGCCAAAGCATTTCGAAATGGAGGCCACACGAGCCGCTACAATTGCTTAAGGAATACGATGATAAATCAACGAGGTGTCAACCCAAGAATCCCCAACATTTGAGGCATAAAAGTGCACTGTACGGAATTTTGAAGAATTGCAATTCACTTGCACCATTAAGGTAACTGAAACAGATATAATCACGGTATGCTTGAATGTGCATTCTCATTTGCGATTTAGTTAGCTTTAGAGCTGGACAGCTAGCATTATTCCGGAAGCGCAAACGTTTTTTGTTTTTCTTTGCAGAGAGTTTGTCTGGGTTATCAATATATTTAATGAAATCGTAATTGTCAACATGCAAATTTTTTCGTTCCCTGTTTTTTTAATTATCAGCACCAGCTCTTTTTAGTAAGAGTTTTGCTATTGAAATAACTCAACATACATGAAACAATGCAACCAAATGTTATTCTAATATATCTTTATATTAAATATATATAATATATAATATGTATATCCTGTGAAATATTTTGAAGAAACACTCTAGCTGAAAACTTATTTTCCGAGTACTCATACGTATATATTTTTCAGTCTTCCAAAATCAAGCAATTTTGCACAAAATTAGTAGTTTTATGACTGTTTACTAAATTTCGCAACTTAAAATGTTTTTGGCAGCATTTGAAAATGAGCACTGTGCACGTTTCAGAAGGGTTTTAATTTCGAAATAATTCTTTAGTTGCTACTCATTTTTAGCTTCAGAGAATCGTGTTTTTTGTTATTTTAGTGATTAGTGAAGCGGTTGCTATTAAATAATTATTAAAATGAACAAATTTGTTTCCGAAAGCTTTAACACTAAATTGTTGAATTTGGCATGGTATATTCTGCAGATGGGGATTCAGATATATTAGATAACACTATCAAAACTGTGCAAAAATTCCCAGTTTTCTACACTTGAAGTGGACAGATTTGTTATAACCTGCATTGATAGCTGTCTTTGCTATCTTCCTTTTCTCCGATCAACCGTCGTAGGAGAGTCGTTATACAAGAAATTGCAAAATGAACTGCAACCTGCCTATTTTTCTCCATTTTGTGAACAGTGAGAGGATTCAGGCGTATTCTAGACATCTTTGAATAGGAAAATTTACATAAGACATTATGGCACATTCCCTACTTACTAAACTTCAGCTAAGAAATTTTCTTCTAGAGCGAATGTGTCTGATCAATCAATGGAGATAGGAATCCAGATGACGAATTGAAGTTGGTGAAAATATTTAATTTATAAAAATAACTGGCCGGTAAAGGCCTGCCTATAGAGCAAAAATGTGAACGAAAATTGAATGCAGCCAGTTTTAAGAGCAGTGAATAAGGATTAGATTTATTTTAACGAATTCATCCAAAAGCCCTTATAGATAAAGGAAAAAACAATAATTTCTGAATTGAATAGAAGTGGCAACCATCGTTTCTCTTGCCTAGTTATATTTAATACTAAAAATGACTTGTATTTTCAGAACAATGCAACTCTGATTAATACAAACTGCTGGCCTATAGTAGTCGCAATCCACAGCTTTAGGGGCTTTATTTCGCATCAACAAAACAAATTGGCATTTAAGCACAATGAAAAGAAATCGTATTAATGACACTCTGTTAGCATTTAAATTTAATTCTTTATTTATATTGAATTTTTATAGTTGTTGCATTTTTAATCGCAATATATTTGTAATAAAGGAAACGCAGATTCTTCACTACTACTAAATATGTATATTTAAATATGAATAGGAGAGGAATGTTGTTGTTGAATCAGATAATGATTTAAATGTGTCTGAGCATGTATTACGATTTGAAATTCTGTGGAAATTAGAGTTAATTTGAAGGAAGTTTTCATTGATACTGACGTTGTAACGGTGATATAGCATTTTAACTTCAAATAGACCAGCAAATATTGCGTAAAGAGAAATAAAATACACTAGGTTATGGATATTTTCTATTTAGATGCTTTTATATATTTATATTTGATTAAAGAGATATATTTTCTAGTATTTTAGCATTTGCCATGGATTGCAAATGCATAGAAGAATCTTCTTCTACCATTAAGCTTCTTTAAGTAGGCAAAAGAACAAAGTGCAATGTAATAATATAGTTCTGCCGGTTTCATAAGAATACTCTAGGTTATAAATATTTTTAATGTAATTTAAATTTCCATTATACAAATCGTTTCGTTTCCCGCTTTTATTTAATTATCACTACCAGTTATTCTTAGAAAGCGTTTTTGTCAGTAAATTAACTAAACATACATGAAATAATGAAACTAAGTGTTATTGTAATATAGCTATATATCAAATACATGTATAATTTATAACAGGTGAGTCATTTTCAATAAACACTGCAGCTAAAAACTAATTTTCAGAGTTTACATAAGTAAATATTTTTCAGTTTTTCATAATCGGGGCATTTGTACTTCATCAGGCATATAATTTGTACACTTGGACTAATTTTTTTCATTCTCTCAGACAGGGTAACGAAAGGATCACATCTTATGGTAAATGTTAACTTTTAGAAATCGAAATTGAGCTAACAGATGCTTCGAATGCCAAAGATAAATTACTGCATAGTGGATTATCTGTTAAGTTGAAGTGTTACGTAGGGCAATTAATGATTTATTTGCTCAGCAGAGCAGATGGTTCCGACTAATAGTGAACGTAACATCAACCGGGTTTGCAACTCCGGAAATGGTACAGTGATAGTTAAAGTCTCCACTCTTCTTATCAAGATAGCTTTCTAGACTAACATACCCATAAAAGAAATAAGGAAAGTTTCGTTTACCTTGCTAGAAGATTTCTGAAAAGCAAAGACAAAGAGAGATGTGACTGTTCTCTCCGAAAATATTTCATTTGGCTGAGAGCAGACATATGCCAACTATTAGTAAAGGTGCCTTCCCACTTGGCTTGGAGATTCGCAGTAACGTACACTGAATATTTGAAGTCTCTACCCATACCATGGAAGATGGCTTTCCACCTTGAATTAATTTCTGAAGAAGTCAGTCAGTCACCCTTCTGAGGGCACTTCTAGCGAGATCTGACTCTGTATGGAAATATCGTGAGAAAGTTAGAATCAATCATTTCCCTAGTCAAGGCAACAATCGCAATAGTAGATTAATTAAATTGCCACAGTATCGATTTCATTCGCGCATTTATATGAGATTGAAATGTAGGGTCGCAAAAAGGGCATATTGCTAACAACTTTGAATCAAAATAGGGTTTATATCTGCATATCTCGCTTCGTTCTCGAAATCGAATGTTTGCTATTTAAAACACATTTCTTGTGTCCTGTGCATCAGTTTTATTAAACAAATTATTGCTCTTTAAGGGAAGAGAGGTGAAAAAATACTAGTGCCATATGTGCAAACATTAACTTATGTTATTTGATCTCCATTTTATTGAAATTGCACATCATATTTGGCATATTAATTAAAGGTTGGAATTACGACACGCATCTATCTTAAACCGCAATATCTGCTTCAGTGTAGACACATTGACTAACGAATACCAAAAAGTTTCCATTCAATTTTGATAGTACCTAAGAAAAATAAATTAATGACATTTTCTTGATAACTGTGTCGGATAACGCATTAAGATTGACTGAGCAAAACGTAAATTGGGCTGACTGCGGTTTCTCCGGTTTCTAAAGTCTTTAACTGTAATGTTTCAGACTGTCAACAGACTTTTTGAGGGGCGGAACAGAGAAGTTAACTTGTTTTGCAAGAATTTGCTACAATGTGAGCACACTTTGAAGCAGGTTTGGGTTTGAGTTCGTTACGCTTCCTGTACCTGGATTTCCCATTTGTTCCTCGCTCGTAATGATGAGCATGAAGAATCGAGTGATTTCATTTATTTATTATTAACTAAAGAGAACATAATGGGGGCCGTTGTGAACATTAAAATCGAAATCGCTGCAAAAGGTTACACAACTAAGAATCAAAATATAGATTCGTTTGCTTCAGTACAAATCACCATTTTCTTCTCTATAAACAATTTTCCTATTCCCAAGCTGTATATTTAATAGAAAAGCATTTGAAATTGCTACGTAAAAAAACAGAATTCAAAAATCGAAAATCTTAAATAGGTTTTTCTACACTCAACACTGCCTAAATAAGATCCTCGCTCCTTTAAACTAAAATCTTTGATCTGTTTCAGAGGAAAACCTAAATCTATAGATCTTGAAAGGGACTATTTTCAATTAAATGACATAAAACTTCTTTTCGGGAGTGCTGATAAAAGCAAAGATACCAACACCAGGAGCAATGTATGAGCGCTTTTACAACAGGTAATCGATAAGCTGTGTGTGAACACGGAGTTGTTTTGGTAAAATACACATTACTACGTTTTCTAAATTTACACAAACGCATTACCCAAGAAGCAACTTTTCTTATAAACGCGAAGAATCTAAATTATTCAATTTTTTTCGTCAATAAAATGGGGATTTAAAGAAATGAGACACATGTCAGTGAGATGTATTGGAAATTATCCAATCATTTATTTGAACTTGGCAAGTGAGCAAGTTGGAGCACCGCTGTCCCAAGTTTATACTACGAAACCCTAGGGAGGACTAATTGTCAGTGTGGTGCTTGCTTTATAAAAGGCTTATACTATAATTCTAAGCACGTGAAGTTGTTTAGCTCGGATTTGTTCCCTTTTCAAACGAATTCCACTTCTTATGCAGAGGTAAGTAACGTGGATTGAATTTTGCAAGAAGATGTGTCTTTAGGGCAGAGTTTTATGCGTCTATATTTTGATGCATCTGAGAATAAGGCTTGATTGTTTGTTTTTGCTGGCTCTTCATAACTATTACTACAGAGTATATTTGTGGTTATTTGTTTGAGTTTTATCGCATAACTCAGCCCTGAAGTATAAAGATCCAATATAGCATTGTTAATTATTTTTGCATTAATAATCAAAATTATTGCCATTTAGGAAACTTGTCATGATACCTACTTTGGCCTATAGCAAGTGTCTGGAAAATTGATGCACTCTGTCATTAGAATAATATCATATCGTGTCAAAATATCACCTCAAGATTTCAATTTGCAAAATTCAAATGCACATAAATGGTAACCGTATTCTTAAGCCTGTAACAGCAACAATACACATTATTTACAACAGTAAGCTGAATGGCTAGGGAATGTTCTATTTTATGATATAAACGTAGGTAATCTAGTTTTGTAGGGTAAAATGACGCATAATTCAATGTCACTGCTTTGTTCATGCCAGAAATTACTAAAATTGTATTACTTAATGCCAAAAACGAACTACATTGTTGTCAAACAAACTCTGTATTGCAAAGGTTCAATGTCAAAATGTATTCACAAGTAAAGCGTTTACAAGATACGAGATATGGGGCAACTGTGGTGTAATTTCATTGATTAAAAGAAAAGGAAACTTTTTCTATTCGTGAAATTTCTCTCTGATGTCGAAAGGACCCCACGGGACTTTTGGACACACCATAGACGCCATGAGAGCAAGGTTCCCCTGCAAAGCAGCGTCGTTAAAGATGTGATTATCGATAAGCAAATTAAAAATACCCCTAGAGCTCACTGAAAGCTCAGAAAAGATACATATCTAAATTTAGTGCTAATATCCGTAGTCCAGATCTCAAAGAAGAAAAGACAATTTAAAGAAATCCCAGTCTAGTGAATAATTTTTAAGCTTTGATTTCAAGGTTCCTTGAGAAAAAGTAGCATGTATCGTCTTGGATGGAGTCACATATTTTACATAAAATTGAACCTCGTTGGAAAAAGGCCTTGCTACGAAACTTCAACGGTTATTTTTTTCAGTTGTTTGAGTTATAAATATATAATATATTGATTTTGCTTTTAAATATTAAATTAGGTGATATACAAGAATATCATATTGTACATGTTGCGAGTTGCCTACCTTGCAAAGGTGGTAAAAATTCCATTTATTAGATGAAAAAGCTTTTGCAATTTACATCATTCGAAGTGAAAAAATTATTTTCAAAGCTCATAATCGACAGAACTTTCTATTTGTTAAGGTGTATTACACGTTTTTCTATAAGAACTGGGTTTTGAATCTCTAATGTTTTCCATAGTCTTATGCTCACATGATCAATTGCACAACTCCATTGAGGAGGTCACTTTCAGCCCCAGAGGTCAGATAAGGAGTTTTGCATGTGCCTGATATTTCATGGGTTGCAGTAATTCTGCAAATTTCTTTCCAAATGATAAATTTCTCGCATTATTAATCCACATAAACTCAAAAAAGGCTTATGCAGGTTTCATTTGATCATGGGGAATATTCATGAAGCCTAAGTCGATCAGTACTGTAAATACCCATTAAAACCGGAAAATTAATTAAAACTTTACTCCTGTTGCTCTGTAGCTGTGATCACAGCAAGCAAGAAAAATTGTTTGCTCAAGGTTTTTGGGCTTTCAGTAACCACTATGCGTTTCGTTTAGAATAACTAATCTTGAATTATGAACAAAATGTTTTAATCTCATTTAAGCTTGCAAAGACTATGTTGAGAATGATTAACTTCAGTTGTTTTCAAGGAATAATTTGAGATAAGTCTGCGTTGATGTGTATATGGCATAACAGGTTTTTTCAAAGGGATTTCCAGGACTACTACATTTTGCCTAAATAAAGCCTTAATATTTAAACTGTTTTCCATGGCTCAAAAAGTGGAAATGAAAATTGTTGTATCGCCAGAAAATTATATTTATAATTTTCTGATTATCTTGAAATGTAATTATTTATCTGTATTTTCTGTAAAATATGTACACTTGTTTAAGTCGTTACTATGACGACTTGCACTTTGTTGAATAAACTTTGGAGTTACGACGCGTCCCGTCCCTTGTGGCCGTTATCGATCGTAACACGTACTAATCAAACTATTTTAGGTAGCATAGCAGTTCCGTACTTTACATGAAAAATACAAATGCATTTTGTTACCGTTGTCAACCTCAAATATACTGAAGATAGTAAATAAACATTTAAACAAATGAAAAGGGTATTCATAATTATCATATCCTTGGCTAATATTTAAAAAAGTTCGCAAGAACACTAACTGGAAATGATGTTGAGTAACCATTTTCTGGGTTTTGAAATCTTGATCATTTTAAACAAAATCAAAGGTGCTCTATCATCTTTTCCATAAAAGAGTAATCTCAGTGTATTTCCGCCATATTTTTGACAAAAAATACAAATAAATTATGATCCTAAAGCAAATCTTATTCACTGCCTATCAAAACTGGCAGTATTCAATTGTTCGTTCTCTTTTTTTACGCTATTGACAGACCTTCACCGTTCAATCATTTTTTAGAAATAAAATATTTTCACCAAGTTCGATTTGGCATCTAGAATCCTTTTGAAATTGTAAGTTCGTAATTTGTATCTTCAAAGTGCAGTGAATACTTTAACGCTGGCCTGATTCCTATCTCTATTGATTGATAAGACACATTCACTCTAAAAGAAAATTTCTTAGCTGAAAGTTGGCAAGCAGGGAATGTTTCATAAAGGCTTATGCAAATCGTCTCATTCAGAGATGTTCAGAATATGCCTGATTCCTCTCACTGTTCATACAATAAATGAATATAGGAGGGGTTACAGTGCATTTTGCATCATTTATTGCAAAACGACTCTCCCACGACGGTTGATCGGAGAGGAGGGAGAAGGTGAGGACTGCCTTATCATCAATGTTTGTTTTAAAATCTTTACACTTCAAGTTTAGAAAAATGGGGAATATTGGTAGAGCTTAGATAGTTTCATTTAATATCACTGAATCCTAACCTGCAAAAGATATCAGGACAAATGCAACATTTCAGCTGCATTTAGGATTTTTCTAATTTCCCTGGAATAACTCATCTTATAAGCGTTTTAAAAAGAAGCTGTCCTTAGAAAATAAAATGTATTATTTTAAATCATGAAAATGCGGAAGGAATGCCAATTTTAAAACACTATTCGACCTAAATAACCACTTAAGAGGTTGTTTAGCCAGTAGATTTCTTCATAGTTAAGTGCTCTACTGTTAATTCCGTTTAGTCGTGATTGTGCTACTGCCTCTTGCTCTACTAACAATCAGCCCTTGCGAATTCGCATTTCGCAAGAATAGTGTCCAATTATTATATTCGTTGCATTAGTTGAGAGACCTATGTCAAAGCATTTCGAAATGGAGGCCACACGAAAAGTTAAAACCGCTTAAGGAATACGATAAAAAATCAACGAGTTTTCAACCCATGAATCCAAATAATTTTTTGATAAATGCTGTCTTGACCAAATTTTGAAGAATTACAGTTCACTTGCACCATTAAGGTAACTGAAACAGATATCGCCACGGTAAATTTGAATGTTAATTCTCACTTGAGTTATGGTTAGCTCAAACATTTTTGATTTTTATCTTAGCAGTGTGATTATCTGTCGGTCGAAACCGTGGAATTCCACTGAAATATGCTGTGGCGAAGTCATCATCATTTCATCTAATCCCATCTACATAACTACAACGGATTTAATGCAAGCCCTGAAGGAGTTCTTGAATAATCGCAAAAACAGTTGCATAAACAAGTGTTGCTGAGTCGGTGGTTGGTATGGTGATCTTGTGTTCCCTCAGTATGCAATGATTTTTAGTCTTAACCTAAATATTTGTTGCCGCACTAATCGAAAAGACACTCAATGTTGTGGAATTTTTGTTTAATTTTTTTTTCTAAAACCACCAAATGCAGTGCGAAATGGTTTAGTGGTTTTATGTCATAGATATGGCGTAAAGCTTCTTTTAAGGGATTACCATCCCGTTTTACTGCATACTTTTGCAATTGGCACACCATACGTTAGGCCTCCAACTTGGCTTAATTTTTGCATCACTCAACCATCAAAGCAATATATTCGTTAGGATTTTTTTGGCATTCAACGAATCAAAAGTTATCCTCAGTAAATAAGCTGGTAACCTAAATGAAATAATTATCCCCCATGCCATACACTTAATTTCTGTTAGTTGAATGTTTACCACTAACCAAATGCGGTGAGACAAATGTGACAAACAAGAAATCAAGTGCTGCAATCAAGGCTTACAATGCTTAGCTCTCCTTAAGGAAGTTAGCTAAAATATGATCCTGCTTTACTGCCTGATCACGTAACTGGTGAATAGCTCTATGTGTATAGAAGCATAGCAAAATGAAAACATTTTCTTATGGCCTGATAACTTTTCTTCTTAGCTCGGTCTCAAGCCAAGTTAATCATGAGCTTAATTCCCACAATTTGTAAGAGGTCAAAGTTCTCAAAGGGGGGATGGATAAGGGAATGTATTATGCCATACAACTGTATGGAAAAAAGGTAGCAAGCGCTAGACCTATGATCGTAAATCGAGGATTCTTGTTTAAAATACGCCAACTTTTCTACACAAAAGGTTAATTTCAGTAGCTAAATTAGATTAAGGCTGTAGGTATTTCATCAAAAATAAATTTTGGTTTGTTTCTTGAGAGTAACAACAGGACATGTCTGTGGTAACCCTACAAAGTTAAAAATCTTGTCATTCACACCGCTTCTACATTACCCGGTATAAAGACACTTAACTGTGTCCGACGCCAAATTGGCACCTTACCTATTCAATCCAAGTGCAGAGTTATTCGTGGATGAGATAGCTGAAAGTAGATTCTAGATATTGAGCTTCAAGCCCAATTTTAGGGTTCGTTAAAACTCAAAACATTTCCTTATAAGCTCCGTTATCCTAAAAGTGCATACATTTCCACATGCCATAATTAAATTATTAAAACTCTCAAAGAAACGTGTTTGAGAACCAATTTTAATGAATTCAGCTTGATTTGGCGCTTCTACTAAGTTCATCTTTATGTCTAAATTCCTTACTGTTGAAATAATTGATGTCGTACATCCAAGTGCTCCGTCCAATCCTTGAATGTATAATCCAGCTTAATGGTATCTTATAGTACCTACGATGAATATATTGGCTTTTGCTTTTAGTATTAGAAGCAGTGGAAATCGCACTTTCGCTCAGAGGGTAGTGTATATATAACGTAAAAAACCTGTCTCTTAAGTAAATACTAAAGTTAGTGTTATAATTCTATTGAATGAATCTAGCAAGCATTTTAGAGCTCACGCCCGAGACAAATGTATCCACTCCTTATATGGTATTACAAATGCACCAACATAAGCATAAAGAATGAAATTAATCAATGTTATATGCTCATTTTTTTATATTTTTATTCTGAGGCATGCATTTTATATGGAGACACAAAATGAAAACTTTTGGCCAAGGATTGGAACCTGTATTGGCCATATGCTACTGATTCAAATATACCGCAAAGTATTATAGGAAAATGAAACTGCTGGCATCTAGGTTTCCTTCCTGACCATCATGAACCAACTAAAAATGTAACTACTGTCGCCATTCCTAATTGAACAATATCGAATGCTTATTATTGGAAAAAAGGAACGATTTTCGCTCACTACGTCTTTCCCATATATTAATGCAATTTAATTTACAATTTGCATCTGGCATGAAGTCATAAATGAAATAAATATAAGAAATGTAAAATTCGGTTTACAGCACATTTTAAGTGATCATTTCAAAAAGTAGTCTCAAATTGATTTATGATTGTCCGGAAAGAAACCTGGATGCCAGCAGTTTCACTTCTCCATAACACATAGCAATATAATTGAATCAGTATCATATGGCGAATACAAGTTCCCACCCTTGAACAATAAATACTACTTAGGGTCTCCAAATAAGATGCATGCTTTAAATAGCAACTGTAAAAAATATGAACAGAGAACAATGATTAAATTCGCAGTTTATATTTATATTGGTATATACATAATATCACATCGTCAGTAGATACGTTCCTCTAAGGCATAAGTTTTAAATGCCTGCTAGATTCATGCATAGATTTGTAACACTCATTTTAGCAATTACTTAAGAGCTACGTTTTGACATCATATATAATACTTTGCGAGCTAACGCTCGATTGCCAGTTCTTCTGATATTAAAGGCTTGTTTGTCTTTCATATGCAAAAGCCAATATATTCATAGTGGGTAATTTATGAGACAACTAAGCATAATTATACTTTCAAGGGTGGGATGGAGCACTTGGATGCACGTCATCAATAATTTCAACATCAAGGAATTTGGAGTTAACGATGCGCTTGGTAGAAGCGCCAAAGCAAGACGAATTTATTAATATTAACACTCTAATACGTCTCTTTAAAGCTTTAATAATTTAAATAAATTATGAGGCAATGTATGCATTTTAAAATAACGCAGCTTATAAGAATTTTTTAACTTGTAACTAACCTAAATATTTGACTTGATGCTTAGAATCTAGCATTTACTTTCAGTTAACCATGAAAAAATGGTCAGTTTGACAACAACATGCGTACAATCAAGCCATTTATTGCTGTTGTTGCAATTAAGCAATATTTTTTGAGTATTATTACTTCAACATATGTTGACATCACGTCGGAGTGATTGGAAATCCCTACTAATCACTTTGACGCTTATCAACACTCAGTGTTTAGCTTTTCTAACGTTATCGCCAGGACAGATAACCCACACTGTATCAGATTAGGAGTCCCATTTCCAAAGGAAGACGAAAAGTCGCCCGTGCCTTTGATGGAACTAAGAACAAGGCTACTAGAGCTTGACAAATCCTGAATGCGCTGTCTCATACACAAATGAAGTTGTACTGGAACTGAATAGGTCAGGTGCCAAGTAGGCGTTGGACATAGTTAAAGGTGCTACTTTATACAGGATAATGTTGAAGTAGTAAATGACAGGAGTTTTAACTTTGCAGGGCTACCATAGATATGTCCTGTTGTTGCTTCCAAGAAACAAATGTAAATTTATATTTAATGAACTTCCTAGAGTTTAGTATTTAATTAGCAACTAAAATTGTCTTTTCGTTTAGAAAAGTTGGTGCCATTTAAACGAGAATCCATGATTTATGATCCCAGGACTAATGCTTGTTACCATTTTTTCCATACAATTGTATTGCATAACGCATTCACTTGTCCATCCCCATTGTGAATTGTAACCTCGTAGAAAAATGGGAAATTAATCTTATCATTAGCTTGGCTCGAGACCAAGCTAAGAATAATAGTTATCAGATTATAAGTAGATATTTCCATTTTGCTGTGCGCAGAAGGCACTGATGCAATTCATCAGTTACTTGAACAGCCTGTAAAGCAGGATTATATTGCAGCTAACATCCTTAAGGAAAGTTAACCATTTTACAGGTTTGATTGTAGCACTGCATTGCTTGATTTTCGCTTTTGTCTCACTGCATTTGGTTGGTTAAACACACTCAAATAACGTAAATTAAGTTTATGGTATGATGGACAAATATTGGATTTAGGTTATCAGCTTTTCTAATGAGGAAGCCTTCTGATTCGTCGAATGCGATAAGTCCTAACAAAAATTCCACAATAATGAGTGTCTCAATGATTGGTACCGTAAAAATACTTGGGGTAAGACGAGGAATAATCACAGGCTTAGGGAACACAAGATCACAAAACCAACCACCGACTAAACAGCACTTGTCTATGCAACTGCGTTTGCAATTATTCAAAATCTCCTTCAGGGCTAGCATTAAATCACTGACAGTTTTGTAAATGGAGTTAGGTGAATTCGATGGTCTCGACCAACAAACAATCACTGTGCAAAGAAAAACCAAAAACTTTTGCTCTTCCGGAATAATGCTAGCTGTCCAGCTCTAAAGCTAACTAAATCGCAAATGAGAATGTACATTCAAGCCTACCATGATTATGTCTGTTTCAGTTACCTTAATGGTGCAAGTGAATTGCAATTCTTCAAAATTCAGTCCAGTGCACTTTTATGCCTTAAATGTTGGGGATTCTTGGGTTGACACCTCGTTGATTTATCATCGTATTCCTTAAGCAATTGTAGCGGCTCGCGTGGCCTCCATTTCGAAATGCTTTGGCACAGCTCTGTCAACGGATGCATAGAAAAGCACAATTGGACTTTATTCTTGTGTAGTATAAATTTGCAAGGGTTGATTTTGATTAGAGCTAGAAGCAGTAGCGCAATCACGAATGATCAGAATTAACGTTAGAGCATTTTAATATGAAGATATCTACCGGTTAAATAAACTCTTAAGTGGGTATTTTGGTTGAATCGTGTTTCAGCATTGACATTCCTTCCGCATTCACACGACTTGGAATCTTTTTTTTTTCCAAGGCAGATATGATGCCATTGAGTTAATTATAAAATTCTAGTAACCCAACATTTATAAATGTATTAAAATCCTTAAAAGTATTCTCGAAAATAGACCAGCCGCCTCGAATTTAAAATAGCGAAATTCCACTCATGACTGGCAATGGTAACAAGTTACTTCTTGATAAGGTTTATGTTTGACAATTTTTTTGAAATGCAGCCGTGAGCATCGCATATCGCAACTGAGCAATTCAAAATCTTTTGAAAACGCCACAAGCTATGTGAATTTTCTTAGACTAATACATCATTTAAGTAATCCATCTTCCAACCTACATATTACTAATATATTTCGCAAACAGCACATGTTTCCTATAAATGTCGGTGAATAATTTCAACTTCTTCATTTCATAGGTTGCCAGAGAAATTTGAAATTGATTTTATTTACAATATATAAGGTTCTCTTCAAGTAAATGGCAAGAAATTCCAAATGTAGCTGAATTGTTGAATTTGGCTTGTTATCTTCTGCAGGTGGTTATTCAGATATATATTAGATGATACTACCTAACCTCTACAAATAATCCTCCGTCTTCTATATTTTAAGTGTACCGAATTTCTAAAACTGGAATTGATGATAAGGCAGTCATTACTTTCTTCCTCTTCCTCGATCAACCGTTGTAGGAGAGTCGTTTTACAAAAAATGATACAAAATGCATTGCAACCCTGCCTATTTTTTTATTTTATGAAGAGTGAGAGGATACAGGCATATTCAAAACATCACTGAATAAGAGGATTAGCATAAGACTATATGACACATTCCCTACTTGCAAAATTTCAGCTAAGAAATTCTGTTCAAGAGTGGATTTGTCTGACCAATCAATGAAGATAAGAATCAGGCCAGCGTTAAGGTATTCAATGCACTTGAAGATATAAAATACGAACTTACCATTTCTAAAAGGACTCCGGATGACAAATTGAACTTGGTGAAAGTATTTTGTATCTAAAAATGACTGTCTATAGCGAAAAAGAAAACGTAAAATATGAATTCTGGCTGTTTTGAGAGGCAGGGAATATGAATTTCTTTAAATTGTTATGTTCTTTGTACATTATGAAAATTAAGGTTAAGAAACACTGAGATTACGCTTTAATGGGAAAGATGGTAAAGCAATTTTAACTTTTGTTTTAAAAATCAAAATTTTAACTTTTAGATAATGGTTTTTCAGCATCATTCTCAGCTTCTCAGGCAGCGAAATTAAGAATATGATAATGCTTTTAAATATCGGTCAAGGATATGATAATTTCGAAGTCCCATTGCATTTATGCTAATGTTTATTTACTATCTCTAGGTTTTTCCGATTCATCAATCTTTAGAAATGATTCGGTTTAACTATTTCAGTGAGTGATATATGTATGCTACTGACTGCAATTTCAGTATATTGTGAAACAGCTTCTAATGTCTTAAATCTTAAATCCTAAATGAGCTTTAACTTCTAATTTTTTAAATGTTAGTATTCATGTAGATATTTGGATGAAGAGAATCAGTATTGCAATCAACTGATCTGGTGCGATCGAATATATATGGGGTTGATAACAGTAACAAAAGACATTTGTATTTGCATTTGCGCTATCTGATTTATGATGGACAAATTAAGTGTCAAGGCCTTATTTTGGCTTTGAAATGTATCGCAACATGTAGTAGTAATGGAAATCGCTTTGAAAAAACCTGCTCTGTCATATAGGTATCATAGCAGACTTATCCCAAATAATTGTTTGATAGCAACTGCATTTCTTGTGCCCAACAAACACTTTACAAGCTTATATGAGATTGAAAGATATTTTTTATAATGGAAGATTAGTTATTCTAAGCGACACGCATAGTCGATATTGAAAATCCAAAAAGCCCTGCAGAAACAACTTTCACGCTTGTTGTCTTCACAGCTAAAGAGGAGAAGGAGTAAAGTTCTAATCAAATTTCCGGTCTTAATGAGTATTTACAGTAGTGATAGACCTAAGCTTTATGAATATTCCCTGTGATCAAGTAAAACCTGCGAAATCCTTATTGCGTTCACCTAGCTGTGAATGTGTTATGCTTACTCTTGTGAATTAATAAAGTGATAAATTTATCATCTCGGAAGACATTTTCAGGATTACTGCTAGCCATGAAATATCTTGCACATGCAAAACTCCTCATCTGACCTCTGGGGCTGCACATGACCCCCTTAATGGAACTGTGCAACCGATCGGGTGAGCATGAGTCCATGGAAAACATTACAATGTTCCATTATGTGTTAAATATTTAACCCATCCTAAACGATACACGTGACTCTTTTTCAGGGAACCTTGAAATCGATGCTCAGAATTTCTTTACTAAGCTGAAATTTCTTTAAATTGTCCTTTATTTTTGTAGATCTGAACGGAAGACGTTAGCACTAAATTAAAAGTTCAATTAATTCCATTAGGTCAAGGATAAAAAATATGTATCCGTTCTGAGCTGTCAGTGAGCTCTAGAGGCATTTCTAATTTGCCTGACGATAATCACACCTTTGCCGACACTGCTTTGCTGGGAAACCTTGTTCTCTTGGTGTCTATTATATGTCGAAAACACTGTGGTGCTATTTTGGCATCAGAGATCAATTTCGCGAATATAAAAGTTCTTATAAGCATTTATATTGGATAAATAACAGAGATCAAACAGGTCTATCAAAGTGAAATAAGCAACAACCATTCAGGATCGTAAATATACCTTCCGCTAGTAAAAGTTCGTGGTGGTCGTACTCCAGTGCCTCGAAGAGTCCTTTCGAGAGAAGCACATGGTCGTATCACACAAATAAAATTTAAATTCCACTCCTGGAGCTGACGAGACAGAATACGATCAGGATACAGCAACCTTTACAGCAGGACAGGCTTCAAAGTGGATGGTTTCTTTAATATTTGACATTAGCTGATCATCCAGCTGTGACAGAAAAGAAGTATTAACTTAACTGCACTTGATCAGTTCCTTCTTAAGGACTAACGGATACCCTGAGCAGTGTTGGATACTATTCCAGAGTGTGATTTTGGCAAAGCGACGAAGATTTTCTATCTCGAAACTATGACAATTTTTGGTCCAGTGCATATCGAGTGGGATCTCTCTCTGCATGTTAAGAACTCGCAGGATAGACTACGACTTTTCAGTAAAATTCTGTCAAAGTGTATATTGTCAGAAGCACTGAAAACACTGATGTTTATGGCATAAGGCTTGCACTTTAGAGCCTTTCTTTGGAAAGACCTGATGTAATCTTGATGTCGGAGCCGGCTTCGTAACTACGTCTATCAACTTTTACCCAAAGTGCAAGATGAGCATCCGAAGGCGTCCCTTACCGAGTACCAAATACATTTCTCGTCATTGCTTTGTTAAAGTAGCTCTCCTCCCAAAATCACTGTAAAATTGTAAATTGCAAAACGATAATGTCCTGGCAATGGGTAATAGTGGCTGATGCTCTAAGAGGAGCTGGCTTCTTATCTTTCAAGCGATCCCATAATTCCTCTCGGAAAATATGACTAAATTGCACGATGAGTGTGCTTTCTCTTTTAACAGTGAATTATTTCAATTTTTTAACAAGTTATCTGCTCCTTCCATTTTGCAAGCTTTCTATGGATGGATGTGATTCGAAGAACACACCAATTTCAGTTTCAGTCTCTTTCTGGGGCATTATATATATGTATTTTCTTCGTGAATTTTGAACTAATGAAACAAAGGTCCAAATGTTACATTTTATTAGGTATTCTTGATAATCGATGAATTCCCTCATTCTAATCGTTGGCTTACAAATACATTAGCTTCTGTCAATTCTTTTTGTTTTGATCAAAAAGTCATGTTTAACTTCTCTTCCCTAGATCTCGCACATGAATTTATTTTTTAAAGGCGACAAATATGCTGTGTGGTTTATGAGTACCAATAAAGGTTGAATTCGTTCGAAAAATATGTTTGAATCTTGATGCGCATGTGTGAAATATATCAAAAGTATTTAATCAAAAAACACTCTGTGGCTTGACAAAAACCTGTTAAGCATTTTCGAAGTTAGTTTAAATTTTTAATCAAATTGAATTTCATCTCCGTTTTGTGGTCTCACTGTAATATCCTGTTTTTCTGAGAGGTTTGAGCATGCAAATCTAGATATGAATGGTTTAAGCCCAAAACTACCAAAGCATGCCAAGGATTGCAAAAATTCACTTAGAGCCATTCTTTCATATATTGCCTTTTTGTTCAATGGAAACTTTTCTCATGTCCTCGCTTTTTTAACTTGCCTAAGGTACATCACAAAAAACGTATAAACCTAGTCTTTATAATGACTGAAAATATTGTAAAAAGGGCCGAAAAGATGCATCCTGATGCTTATGACCATCAAAAATGCATTTTGATTTCTTGGTAAAAGTGCAATAGGCCGCATGTGAGAGGTGGAATTTCAAAGCTTATAGATACACATACATAATTGGATAGCTTACTTCTTTCACTAAGCCCATCGGCATGAAAATCTTCTCTTTATTCTACCTCAATCTTCGAGATCGAATCAGTTAGCAACTCTGATGAACCACTATCCTGCAGTATCTGCAAGTGTTAAACAATTTTTTTCTAAATATAGTCTTTTATGATGATTGCAAGACTGATGATCCCGACCAACAAACTGAAAAATCATTGATATAGCTAACTTTAGAAATATGAAGGCTACCCAGTCATGTAGAAATTTTCCTATTTGCGCTGAAACAGTTTAACGGCGAATTTTTAATGGCTAGGTTCAGCCCCACTATTTCCTAAGCTTGCTCCTTAGCAGTGCCTTCACGTCCAGGTGTGCGACATTTGAGTAATAATAGTTTGGCCTATTTGTAATGACCAAAACCATTTGGTTTTGAGGGATTTTCCGGAACTCATATACACAGGTCATCAAGCTACCAAATAATAATCATATTAGCTCAGAGGATTCGTGGTACAAGCAGAGGAAGACACCGAATCAGATCAGAGTCCATGCCACAAGGGTGGAACATACCCAAAACGCATAGCACATAGAAACAGTCTTCCGATCACACGAAAATCAGGGTGTGCAAAGGTATATCAATAGCTTAAAGTGCCTTATTACATGTCAGGACAGTGACAAAGAATTTGTGTCAATATATCCAAAA
>JAUOZQ010000912.1:0-21337 GCA_030710315.1 Anomotaenia brevis
CTAACGATATCATACATTCCGGCAACTACAATCAGCATTGCGCAAATTACACACATCCAGTATTCAGCATTAATTAAGAGGAGCTTCTAAATCAAACAAAATTTAAACCTGCTAAATGAGAAATCACTTAATGAGACCGAAAAGGTTTCACTTTTTATAATGAAAAATATATATATTCTATATTAACTATTTCCATTAATTTCGATAACATGTTTCTAACATATATTTTAATGAAAATGAAACTTTCCACGCAGTTTTAATGCGTCTTTGTTAGCGTTAAGCCCAACAATTAAAGAGATAATATCAAATGATTGTTTAAGATTAAAAAATGGTTAAAATAACAACTTAGCTAATTTCTTTGGATTATTAAAGCAAAAATTATCCCTATCATATTTTTGGATCCACTAAATGTCTGGATTCATTTCTAATAAAAGTAAGATATGCTATTCAATCTTATTAGGGCGATGCCAGTTTTTTCTTAAAAGTCAAACGAGCAGATTGAGTTATAATTGTCTTAACTAAATCTCTTTGGGTGAATTTCGTAAATAACAACCACGCGTTGGAATTTAAAATCGGTTTATTTTGCTTCAAACAGGTCAACCTACTCAGTTTAGGCTGCTTTTAGTTAAATACAAAAAGATACCTGATATTAAACAGCATTTTAGCAACGTTTCGTCTATTTTTGAGATATTTGCAAAATGCAATGTAATGATTGTTACATCAATATTATAATTTATAATTACAATTCATAATTAGTATGAAACTTTACGGAAAATTATACTTAAATCGAAATTAGCCAACTTTTTTAACATGATAGGATAGACACTTTTGCAAAGTAGTTAAAAAAACAGTTTTATCAGTTTAGATGAAATAAGGTGATAGTGTTTTATGCCAGCAGTTAAACAGTGTTAGAATTTGTACAAATGTCAAATTTTTATGTTGCCTCAATTTCATGACGTAAATATTAAAAAATTAAACTTTTGTATTGCCATCTTAATTTATGCTGAATAGTGTATATATGTCATTTGTGCAATGCTGGTTATAGTTGTCGAAATGTGCGCTATCGTTAATAGCTCAAGGATATATGATTTTACAAGAAATCATCCAACTGCTAATCTCAAAAAACAATCGGTCTTATTGAAGAACCTGGTAAATCCCCTGGAGGTCTCATAAATTCCTCTACAACATATAAAATAAATGGGATTGTATGGGTTTCAATAAATTAATAAATTAACTGACAGTTCTTTAAATGCAAAGGAACGGTACTTTATCGACTCTTCGTGAAATGTAGCTGAAACTAGCCATTAAAGCACATTGAACGCCCAATCCTTTCCATTTTTAATCCACAATTAGGTCTCAGACTTACATTTCTCTCCGGCGGAAAAATGACTAAGCTCCTACCTCGTAGAAGACTGCTCCTACCCACTTAAAATCGTAAGCTAGCACATGATCTTCGTTTGCTCTATTTCTTCCAATTGTCCACGCACTCAATTAAACACTTAGACAGATACAAAAATGTGAATATCTGTCTTGTAAAGGCAACGTGGTACAGATTTCCATAGTCGGAACTTAATTCTGTAGGTTCACTTGTAGCCTAAAGGAGTTCATCCTGAAGAATACTGAAATGTAATTTGGCAGAAGTCTGAGCAAATATTATAGGAATACGGACCCGATTTTTATAGAAAACATCATGACGATTCCATTAATGAATACTATATCGTTGTTGTGCATGCATGCACAGTTACCACTTTAAAGATCACAAAATGGAGCTTCTATAGCGTGGCAACGTGATTCACTGGGCAGCAGATTGGTAACCACAGTCACGAAAGCGGATTCATCACGCGCGCTCTGGGAGCTTCAACTTGAATTTAGGCAGGCATTGCTTCAAGATGTCACAACTTAGTTGATCCCATTTGTAAGCTTTGTTCAAAGATATGTACAGGCTATCCCCTACTTACTTAATAGTTCAAGTGACCAATGGTAAATTGAAAGCTACATGATGACGCCACTGTATAGAAGCTCCGTTTTGTAATCTTTACAGTGGAAAGTGTGCATGCATGCACAACAACGATATAGTATTAATTAATGGAATCGTCATAATTTTTTCTATCATAATCGGTTCCGTATTCCTATAACGTTAACCACAATGCCATATATTACATTTGCTAAATCATCTGCCAAGTTGCATGTCAGTATTCATCAGGAAGAACTCCTTTAAGCTACAAGTGAACCCTTAAAACTAAAAGTTCCGACCATGGAAATCTGTACCACGTTTCCTTTGCAAGACAGAAATTCACATGTTTGTATATGTCTAAGTGTTTATTTGAGTGAATGGTCAATTGGAAGAAATGGAGCAATCGAAGATCATGTGCTAGCTTATGATTTTAAGTGGGTAGGAGCAGTCATTTCCGAGGTAGGAAGTTGGAACCGAGAACTACCTGAGAGCATGAAGATGGGAGTGTTCGAAGATCGAAATGGTATGGCACTTCCGCCAATGTACGCATAACTAACGGATAACTACGCATAACTACGCATAACCCGAACGGATCCCAACTTACCAAGGAGAGAATAGTGATGTATCCACAGAAATTTATGTTTCCTTTCGCGCATCCTTCTGAATCTCTTTCCACATCTCTCTTTACGCAAATAAAGTAATATTGTATTTGGGTAGTAATGTAAAGTACGGAGTTGCTATGCTACCTAAAGTGGTCTGATTAGTACGTGTTACGTTCGATAACGGCCACAAGAGACGGGACGCGTCGTAACTCCAAAGTTTATTCAACAAAGTGCAAGTCGTCATAGTAACGACTTAAACAATAGTACATATTATACAGATAATAATGAAAGGTTAATAAATCACAGTTCAGGATAATCAGAAAATTATAAATATAATTTTCTGGAGATACAACAGGTAGTATTGCTGATCCACCTTTCATTCTTGTTATTATTGCAAATCAGATTCGGTTATTGGTAGGGAATCGTGAAGGAATCTTAAAAATGCTCTAAATGGACTTTTAACTGATGACTACAATGTCTAATCAGGATGATGTTCAGATTTGTCTGGACGGAAGTGCCCTCGAATCTCTGCACAACCATATAAACTAGCCTAACTGTTGTTCTTAGTGCTTCTGAATTCGTTCGAATGCAGTGCTATTTGGCCAAAATAACGCTTAGGATAAATCGTAGTCACTTTTCGCTCAGCAGCTAATATTTCAAGCAGATTACTAAATGGAGTTTATTTTGCGTGCTGACTAAAGGGAACGGCTAAATGAAATAAAAAGGTTAATTTTAAATCCGGAAACTAAAAGGTGTGCTTACCACCACCGTGGTTGGGAACGAACTCTATTGACAGTATAAACAGAAATAAGTAATGAAAAACCATAAAGTAGTTATGTAAAAATTTAATGACAAACACAACTGAATTCCAGATGCAAAATCTAGCATTACTCGTTTGAGCATAGGATAGAGCAAAAGGGTAGAAGTTTAAATAAAGTCACAATGGACTTCAACGTTTGCTTCGAAGCAAATTTTATTACTATTATTGGTATTGTTTTTATTATTATCATTTATCATTATTATTATTTTGCAGAAAATCGTGATCAATTGTAAAGAGAATTTTACAACAATGCACATAGTATATGACCGTTTTAATCATAACATGTACCAAATTGTAATATTTGAAATTTGTTTCACTTAATCATTGCTTCGTCTCAGCTAAAAAAGGTGTCAATTCAGTACGCGATAAAAGCCAATTCTTTTTGATAAGATGAACACAACAAACAGGAACGTAGAAAAAAGCCCTACGCTTTCAAAAGTAAACTCCATTTTTTTCATATATGCATCATAACTGTACATCACCAAGGGAACTGCATGCTTCAAAAACAGATAATGTGTACACAATAACTATCAAAGTGTGAAATATGAAACTTTCAGTACCGCTTTTTTTGCAATCTGTGCCTAGATTGTATGACGAAAGTGTTAAAAAATCTGACTGAACACAATGCAAAACACTTCAGTTAAATAGGTAAGTTTTAATTGGCATATATATACTGTAGATGGTTCCTATTGTGAAAATCAGAAGCAAAAGTTTGATAATTTTTGCGGGATACTAGAGGCTACAGCTTCACCAGTGAAATAAAATTTAAGAATCTGATGCTCAGTTTGGATAGCCCATTTTCAGAATCCCTGGAGGCGTAGCGTGGCTGATTCACTTTATATCTCTAATGAAATTGCAAGGTTAAGTGTTCTTAGGTTACGGTAATAGTTTGCCAAAACAAATCGGTTGGTAACTGGAATCGCAACTGCATAAAAATTCAATCACATTTGAACTTCCCTATTTCACAGATGATTCCGTTTTACGTTAGTAAAATCTGTGAATACAACCTAGATATTCCTGAATTGTTTCCGAGTATCAAAATAAGGCAATAATGCTCTTTAAAGATATTCAAATGAGAAGATTTAATAAAATCTATATGACAGTAAAAATGCACGATCTTAAATGTGATTATTTTATGCACGCCGTGTTAATATTCAACCGATTCAATTATATGGGCCGAGCATCATTCTAGCACTTTCGAAGATTTACTCAGTCATATTTTAATTACCCTAATTCACATTTCATAACTCGAATCGCAACTGCTCAGAAATTCAATCAGTTTTCGATGAATTTCTCGGTCACAGTTGAATTAACCTATTACACAGATGATTCCGTTTTACATTATTAAACTTTGTGCATACAACATGGGTACTCCAGAATTGTTTCCTAATATCAATAAAGGGGACTAATGTTTTTCAAAAATATCCACATGCAAAAGTTAGTAAAATCTCCATGACAGTAAAAATAATGTGAATTGCATCAACTTTAAAACCTTGCTTTCATTCTGATAGAGACGTTTCCAAAAGGGATTATTTATTTTTAAAAACGGAGGCTAAAAATTCATTATGAATATGTTATTTTATTGTAATTTCATTGTAAAAACTTCATCACTAATTTTGTCACATGAATGATTTATTTTTTGAATAAATCTCAATAATTTGTTATTGTAACCAACACAGAGCTAATCATGCGTTGACAGAAAGTGATGTCAAAGCTTCTGCGTAAGAATTATGTGGCACCTGACCAAAAAGAAGAACTCATTGAAAGCGATATGTTTCTAAGTCACATCACTAATTCAATTGTCTTCGATAGCCTTTTTGACATATCTACGAAGAAAATTTCGATCCTTAAACATTTAGTCAAAGTTATTCAGGGTATATGTAGATTTTTTAGAGGAAATTCTTGGCTTTTAAATAGCGTCTTAAATATTCCGATTTTGTGGATCCTTTAAAAAAACAGAGTAACCTTGTGTAAACTTGTGTAACATTCAAGATTATTGGATTTTCCTAAAAGTGCAAATTCGGGTAGTGTGGCACTGTCAAATGATTCCTAAATGCAACTAAAGTTTAACCATAAGTCTCTGTGTTTCGGGTCTAAATTGCCTTAGTATAGAACCGATTCGGTTTCATTAAATGTATCTTATAAAAGAAAACAAATACTTTGGATACTTGCGGTTCCAAATGACACTTCTTTTAAATAAACACGCTTGGTACGCACACATGGCATGACTCCCATTAAAGTGTCTATTATAAACAATCTCACATTAATATATATATAACATGCATTTCGCATTTGCTTTAACTGCCTCTATGATAAACAAAAACCTTTTTTTATAAAACGTGAAAATTACACAATCTCAAAAATGATTATTTTTTGCACGCTGCAAAATTTGGGTAGTGTGGCACTGGTGAATGAATCCTATATGCAACTTAATTTCAACCATAAAATCTCTGTGATTTAAGTTTGTCTCATCTACACATTTAGAGGTTTTATATTATTTGGCAAGCAAATTAGGCCTTTGGCACATTAAATGTGAGTAGCGGATAACAGTGCTAAAGAAGAGAGACAGGCCATTTTAGAGGTTGTAGTTCGTTTTGAAACAAGTAAAAAAGTCATATTTAGGTCTAAAGTCGTATCATAAGATCGCCTTATAAAGAAACACGGATAAATTGGTGATAATTCATATCACAATCCTTGAGATAAATTACCTGATTTGGGCAAAGCATGAAAAAATCTTCGAATACGATAAACGAATTTGGAGTTGCCAGAAAGGTGAGTCATTTTCATTATTACCAATGGTCATATTTTAAATTATGCGTTAAAGTTCCATCGATGAGCTGGTTTCCCTTGTCTCTTTTAGTAAATATAAAGTGTACATTAAAGGTCTATTTTGAGTGATGCTTGTAGTTCCAGCAAGACCTCTATATATTAAATTCAGAACTTGTATTAGGAAAAAAACTTGTTTAATTGCGTTCAGGTAGCCAAACAATAGCAATAATATATTTTTTTAAGAAAATGAAATAGATATCACAATAACTTCATAATTTAAGAAATTAAAAATTATATTTTGTAAGTAATGCAAAAGTCAGCACTTTTGTCCAAAAATGTAACAAAATCGAGGGAATTGCATTTGTGAACAAAATCAAGCGACAATGAATAGTTTACTTGAAAATCACCGACACCATGACTGGTTAATCTTTACTTTGGTATTCAGTAAGTATCTTTTCTGTTTTACAAATTTATTATGAGGATTTAATTTTTAAAATGACTGTCATATAGGATCTAAGCTACCTTTTTGTGTGGAATTGATTTGGATTCACAAAACGTTTCCTATAAACGGAAAAATACTTCCGGTACTTGCGGTATCACACGACAGTTTATTTAAATAAACACGTTTGGTACGTACACATGACATGACTCCTATTAATTCAAATAAATATCATGCATTTTGCATTTGCTTCAACTGGCACTGTTATAAACAAAAACCTTTCTTTGGTAAAACGTAATTTACACATTCTCAAATGTGATTATTTTATGCACGCTGTGTTAATATTAATGGCTGATCTCATGTCACTGAAAGTGTAGTCCCATCACGTGCAAACCAAAGTATCGATTTTATTCCCAACTATTCATAAATCTTATGTTGAAGCGTTCTCTATTAATTGTGACATCGTTGCTTTGTACTCCGTTTTGCCAAAGCACTCTTTAACGTACAATCATTAATAAATACTAGAAGTTTTTTTATTGGGCTACCGTACAAAGCAAAATTTAGCCAACGAAATATAAAATGACTTGTTGTAGTTTGGCGGAATTGGCACTGATTAGAAAACATTCGGTTACATTTTAACTACTTTATTTAAAAAATACATTTTGCTAAAAATAGCATTAACAAAATAAGTAGATCCTTTAGTCTATTTATCAGATTATTCTGTTTTTCATTATGTAACCTGCAGGTACATTTAAAAATTCAAAAACCTGTAAGATCTTTAAATTAAAAATGTGTTTTAAAACTAAACTTATTAAACTGAAGTTGCTATTAATAAATTTTACTTCGTCACGATTTTTTATGTTTTTAGGAATTAATATATATTTTAAAATTATGATTGTCACGTTTCAACTTGCTTCAAGTATGAACCCTTAACTCAATTACTAATTTCGATTTTGAAACTAATCAGTACAAATAATAATACGTATTACAGTATCTTTATAACTGTAATGTCCGAACTTCATTTCTCACAAGCGTCGCAATAACCATTATCTCTTTTAAATTGTAAAAGCAGCATTGTGTTCACTAAACCTGACATTAAAAACATGACTACTTTTAGAGCAACATTTACATTATTTTGATAACGCCAATTAAAGGGTTGTTTTGTGTCATTTGAATTGCTAAATTTGTTGTTTGTAATTTCACTTGTTCTATACAGAATAGAATATACTTATTATTATAGCCTTTTTCATATGTAAAATTTATTATTAATTATTATTGGTATTTATTAGCAATCCTTTCGGTGAGTAGAAGTTTTTAATAATTTTGGGTAATGGTTCATATCAAAAGTATTATTGAGTTGTTCCATGTCAAAGCAGATGTTTCGGTAAACACAGTGGAATTGTAGCAATAAGTAACATGATGCATTTTAAATATAGATGACTTGCTCAGCGGAGCATGTGTCCAAGTAAATTAGACGGCAGTGTGAGACAGTGATTTATGACTCTATATAAGGTATTACTGCGAAGACGATTTTATGTTGTTAAAACCACTTCCTTCATTGCTAAAATGGATTGGACTCTACAATATTGTTTATTGAATTCTTTCTATCAATTGCTTTGTTTTCTTTCATACAAATTTATATTTTGCACTCGTGTCAATTTGATACGTTTGACAATCTGCAAAATAGCGCATTTTCTCATTTTATCGCCTCAAAAGAAAGCAACTGACATTGAGACATCATTGTCATGTGGTAGCAATGTCAATGCATTGATTTCTGAGTGTCCCAATTGATAGTGACACAAATGTGACAAAAGGACCCCTTTATTGCCTGAATGCAGAATTATTATTCGACAGTGTATTGCGCTAAAAACTGCCTACATTTTCTCAGAGAAGGAAGAATTTGCTTGCTGTTGTCAATTTGACAGAACATATTTTACTAATATATAATAATAGTTAAAGGGAGACATTTTGAAAAAAGAGCCCTATTTCAGGTAAAATTGCAGTTGTTTTTGCAACTACTCTAGTGAAGATTAATATGTTGACAGACAATTTGGTGTTAAATAACATACAATCTCAATTTCCATATCTATTTAATAAAAAAACCCTCTGAGACGGAGTCTTCTGTCCTCCTTTCTCTGGTTTCGGTGACTCTCACCCCACCACACCTCTGTTGGTGGATCCATCTACGAAGAGAATCTATGAGAATCTAGTTTCGAGATACAAGTAAGTGCTACTCTGGCAACTTTCGTCTCTTATGAAGCACACTTCACACCACTTCTCCTTGCGCCATTATGCGAATAAAGAAATAAAAATTTAAATCGAACAATATCATTTAACATCGTTTTTAGTGTTGAATAACATACTAATTTCAATTTCGTCTAGCATGCCAATAGAGACTAAGAGTAAAGGAATTGTGCTAGAGGAAAGAACAAAAGTATTTAAAGGCAAATTATATCATTGCTCTATTTTGTTTCATTTCGCACGAATTCTACGAATTCAAGTATAACCTAAATCAACCCTTGTTGTTTGTTACGAGTATTTTAATTTAATTTAGTTTAATTTATTTTTATTTAAAGCATCAACTTTTTATGATGATTTTTTTGAAACCATGATAAAAATTCCAATATCAATCAAGAGAACTTGTAGTTTATTCAAGCTTTGCGGATTTTTTTGGGTTATCCAATCAACATTACTTTTTTCGTCAAGTTTGCCTGTACCTGGGATGCAATGATTAGATGAAAACACGTTCGAGAGTATGCGATAAGCAAGAAATAAACTCCGTAATCGAATATTCTTTAAATTATTATTTATTTTCCAATGTCGATAAACTGGTTCCGATAGCAGCTAAATGTAAGGATTTTATAATTTAAGAACATCTAAATCGGAATCGTGTTTGTTTTTTCATGTGCTCAGTTAATTTTTTCCAAAGAGTGATGTATTAAAGAGAACAATTCTGTTTTCTTTAATAAAAGATTATTCTGTGCTCTGTGAAATTTCTATAAAATGCCATTTTAATATTAAGTTTTAAAGCAATCGTCTTGAAAATTATCTCATACATCTTTACTCTAAGCGAGCATTAAGATTCCCCTTGTCCACATAATCATTTAAAACTCCGTCATTTGACAGTGCGGCACTTCCTAAATGTACAAAAATAGCAATTGCCGTGTTTCTTTTGCACTTGGCAACCAACTGCAAAGAACCAATTCATTATTGCCTGATTGTTACAAATGCAAATGGTAGGTTAGTTAAAGGAAATGACTGGTTTTATTGCAAGACTTTTGTTAATTATCTCAAAATTTTACTAATAAGCATCCTTTTTTCGGTGCTCGCAATAAATATTTAAGGAATCATCTAAACCACAGTGACTCCTACCATTCAGGGAATCATAAATTAATTTAATTAGTTTGACACCAAAAAATATCTGTGTGCCACAACAATCACAGAAATATAATTTTAAAATTAATTATGGGCTTAGGTAATAATAAGTAGCTTTTTTTGTAGAGAGCAAGTAAAATTATACACAGCAAAATTGGCAAATCAAATGTCACAAAAGAACCCTCTAATTAGTAATATAAAAAGGGTATTTATTACTATCAAAAACATTTTTAATGTAAGGTTTAGTAAACAGAATGCTGCTTTAAAATTTAAAAGAGATCATGGTTATTGCGTTGCATGTACGAAATGAAGTAAAAATGAACGTTACAAATCGACTACAATACAAATTATTGTGCTGTATTGATGAATTTAAAATCAGAATCAGTACTTAGGTTTAGTGGTTATACTTGAAGCAATTTGATACCTGACAAACTTGATTTAAAAACATATTAATTCGTTAACACATAAAATAAATTGGTGACAAATTAAAACCACCCAAAAGCAACTTTAACTTATAATTTTTCTAAGAAACCCTTTTAAATTTAGGCATCTCACAGGTTTTTTTTTAAATTTTTAAGTGTATTTAAGGGTTACATAATAAAAACGGCATAATCTGATAAATATATATGAAGTATGAATCTATTTATTATATTAATGTTATTTTCGAAAAATGTATTTTATTTAATAAAGTTGTTGAAATGCAACCAATCGTTTTCCAATCAGTGCAAATTCCAGCATATAGCAGCAAGTCATTCTTCTTTCGTTTGGCTAAATTTTGCATTGTACGGTAGCCCAATAAAAAACCTCTAACGTTTCATAACGATTGTACTTAAAAGAATGCTTTGGCGAAACGAATTACTAAGCTCCGATGTCGCAATTAAAAGAGAATGCTTCAACACAAGATTTTTGAATTAATTAATTAATTGATATGAATAAATTAATAATAGTCTTAATATCAAAAAAGTTCATTGGTCAAGGTTGTTCAAGAGGAAATTCAAAAAAACAAGGATTCTGCAGATATGATCAAATATGCGAATTTAATTTTCTTGATTGGAATAATTTACAGTGAGAACTTTGCAAAAACGTAAGAATTTGAAGTAATTTTTTATTGATTTGCTTACCTAAAATGTAGTAAGCATCATTTACAAACACGTAGGATATGGTGAGTGATCTTACTTTTCTCATGGAGAGCTGAAATCATAATTTAAATATTGCAGTCCATACTAATAAACAGTAGGTATTTTAGACAACTAGTTGCAAAGAGTGGTGAAAAATAACCTTTTTCCCTCATAGGAGGCCATTTGTCAATTTTGCTGACCATCGCATAACGAAAATTAGAATGTAAAACATTGTGCCCCTTTTTTGGATATGGTAAGATATCCGTTAACAGAAAGTCGTCTTTGTATTAAAAGGAGAATTTAATATTTTGCGAACAATCTTGGTGATGATTGGTATATTGACAAAGAACTCAGTGTTGAAAACTAATGCATTTTACTCTTTGTAGCCAGAAACTGTGTAATAGTGGATGTGGTTTGTACAAGTAACGCGAATAAATAAACGAAATATATTTCCACCCTGTTAATTCTCGGCGTTATTTCAAATTAAAAAAAGTAGTAATGCCTTTAACGACGTATTTTTATTCTGAATAATTTACTATTCCTTCGTTCTAAATTTTTTTAAATACATTTATGTGAAATTCTAGCACAGGTTGCACAAAACTTAAGGAGTATGGAGAATTTTATAAATTACATATTTGATTCTCGTTGTGGCAACCTGTTAATTTGAAATAAATGTGTATAGATGGTGAGTTTTGTGCTTAATGTTATGATTTTTGTATCGCATATCATTTTCAGATACATCGCGGCTTATATTCAAAATTATTTTTGACAAGCATTAAATATACGCTTTTTTAGTTGAAAGGAAGAAATGAATAAAATCAGTATATTTTCCAGAGAGAACAAAGATAAAGCTAATAAAACTAAGGACCTGATATTACGATATTATGATAGCAAAAAGATGAAAAAAAATTGAAAATGTTTTCATAGCATATAATTTTCTAATTAGTTGCTAAGTTTCGAATTCAATAAACTGAATGAGTTCAAAATGTTTAAAACACCTTGGATTAAAAAAGTTGTGCTTTGAAACATCGGATATGCCCGTCATTGTAATTAACCCTTTCGCAACTGGAATACTAGTTTTTTCGTCAGAAAAACTCAATAATTGTAATAGTTTTTATTAAATTAATCAGAGTATATTGAATAAACTGGATAAATTTTACATACATATTCATTTGTAATATTCCTGCCCAAGGTTTTTTTAGAGAAGCGGTTGTCAAAATGCGTGCTTGATGCTCAAATACTATAACACATGCTCTATTTTGTTAGGTATGAAGTGTTTCCTTCTCTATAAATGTACTTAAAGAAAATAAGTATTTTATGCAGCATCGCAACTACTAATTTTAACAATAAAGGTGAAATTTTGCATCATTACCTTGTTTTTTTTCTAAAGTATTTCTATTATTCTATTTTAAATGACAAATTTATAGTCACAAAGCTCATATACAGCGGCGAATTTCAAAGGAGTAGCACCCTAGATCCTCGCCCCAGACCACCCCTCCAATTTCTACGGTTACGAGAAGGCAGCAGTCTGGAGTGAATAGTTCTTTCGACTGCATTCAGACGTACACTGAGCACGAGGTCGAAAATGAAGTAAGCGACGATGATAAGTCAGAGTGCATCACACATTTTTACTTGAGGAATCTACTCCTCTGCTCTAATGGCTTTGAAACTTTTACCATCTTGGATAGCAGAGGTGTTCAAATTGCAGCTCTTCGTCGTGGAAATTGGGTTGTTTGTATGTTCCCTGAGTAGCTCTACAGTGATTGTATGAGCAGTAATCTTGTGAGCCTATCTAACGTTCTCCTTCTTGTGAGCTTATCGAACAACCAATCGACGTTTTTCTTCAGCCAACAACTTTCATTCTCTTTCAAAGCTATACTAGGACCAACAAACTGGCTGCTTTAAAAATTCGAGAAATGCGTTACCTTGTATTAAATATATGTGTATATATACCGCGGTTTGATAGGCAAACACGATAGAATGCAAAATTTCACCTTTGCTGCTGAAAATAGAAGCTAAAATGCAGCTTTAAATACTTATTCTTTAAGGAGTAATGTATATATATGCATACATTTACCGAGAATGAAACACTTCATACCTAACAAAATAGAGCATGTGTCATAGTACTTAAACATCAAGCATGCATTTTAGCAACTGATTCTCTAAAATGCCTGGAGCAGTAATAATGTAAATGGAAACGTATGGAAAATGTATTATGTTTATTCAACAAACTCTGATTACCCTAATGAAAGACTATTACAATTGTTGGGTTTTCCAGTAAAATATATTTTGTTTATTTATTCGCGATTATTTTACAAACCACATTCTTATTCCACATTCTCTGGCTACAAAAGGAAAAATTGTATTGGTTTTAAAGACCAATCATGAAAAAAGACTGTTCTCAAAATATTAATTTTGCATTTTAATACATGACCGACCCTCTGTCGACGGATTTCTTACCATATCCAATAAATGGGGCTAAATTTTTCTAAGCTACAATATTTTAACTAATTAGAGGATGTCAAATGTATTCGATGTGGGGATTTCCAGGTTCAAAGTACAAGCCTTCTTAAATATCAAAATGGAACTACCCATGAGGTGTGTCATGCAAGTGCTCTAAGTTTCGAAATTTAAAAAAAATGGACATCAATATTCGCTCAATTCCGTTGGATTTCGTTCGGCTTATCATGGTGATTATCATTCATTTAGTTTCAAAATCCTTTCCGTTGAATCGAATTTAGCGATGTTCTATTTGTATATTATTCATTGATAAAGAGGATCATTTCATTATTTATTTTTTTGGAAAATACGATAGAACATTTCTTCTGAATTTGAAGATTATTAGTGCTCACAGCATAAATGTGGTTTTTTTCAATTGCGGGCTGCAATGTTTCATTAGATGGGTGAGGTAAAAAATAATTTAACATCATACAATACTATTATTTTTCTGAAAGCAGTCACTTTTTATTTTTTCAGACCTGTATTGGTTTATCACGAACGTTTCACTTTGATATTAATGTATTTATCAAACTTAACTGACGGCATCAATAAACAACGGTTTAAGGTGTTTAAAGGAATTTTTCCAGACAATTATTTAGGTCATAGAAACGAAAATGATGTTAGCAGGTAGTTCTTTTCATTGCCTTAACCGACACGGGTGCTACCTTTAAAGAACCCTCCACGTACTTGCGCAGAAACTCGTCAGTGGATATTTTCGAATCAAGGACTATTGGCGATGGAAGATGATGACTTCCAAAACGGAGGGTTTGGCGCTGAATTTAACAGCTGTTCCAAAAGCCACTTGTGAAAGCTCTTGTGAAATTCACCGATACTTACGTGGAACTTTCGGAACTGGAAAGGCTTCAAATAACCTCAGCTCATCCCACTAATTCCCATAACGGTCCTCCCTCATCTGCATAGTCAACCAATCAACTAAAATACAACACGTATTTATTAAGCCAATTTCTCCTGGCCTGGGTTCACATTTCGATTCGACTGAGAAGAGCAGACTCCATTCAAAACCACTGTTGGCATAGAGGGATTTTCGTGAATCTGCTATTTGCGTCAAATATTCCAACAAATAACAATATCTACTTAAAGGAAAAAAAGTTATTTGAATGACGATAATTAACTAGCGGTAATTCCATCCTAACTCATATCACTGTAAAAACTGATGCTCCAGTCTTTGGGTGAGGTAGATCATGATATGTTGCCGAACAACCTTAATGTTTTGTAATTTACAGCCCGACAGTGACACGACATTTGGCGCCAAATTTAGTAGTTTTAGCAATCTAATTTTGAGCGAAAGCTGGAAACAGCCCCGGAATCAAAATCCCAATTAAATAAGCCCTGTCTTCCTTATAATGACAACTGTCAATATTGTAGCGGGTATCGGGCATTCACCGATTCTCTTCATGGATGGATCCACTAACCTAGAAGAGACCCGTCCTTTGAAAATGTTCTTCGTCGTGTTTGTTAAGACAAAGTTGACTTGGTTTATCAGCAAAGAACTTGGTCGCTTCACTTTAGCTTAAAGCACTCTGATTATGGTATGCTTCATTGAAAGTACTCGTATACAATTAGGTGCGATTGTACTCTCAGGTCACCAATGATCTAACCTACTGGCTTAGGATTTTGCCACAATAATGATTTCATCCAGCATTCTGGTTTTAGTAATTTGTTTTATTAAATATAAATACTGGAAATATACTCGACACAGGGTGAAAGAGAAACAGTGGTTGTGGCTTTGATAAGTTTGATAAAATAAATATGTTTTCTCTCATGGATGAGAGATCTGTGGCGGCCTTGGCGGCTCAACGTGACTTAAGCGATCTGCAAAACCTGGACATCCTTGGTGCCGGTCGATTTTCACTTCCTTGTTCCTGCATTACGCGTTCCTAATAAATGCTGTAGGCCGCTCGTCTCCTCTTCCTGAGCGATTAGCGCAGTTAATCCTATTCTCACGGGAACAGTCATAGCACTTTAGGAGGAATCTTAGCTTTGTCGATCCACCCAGCAAAAGCATCTAACGGTAGCAACCAATTTTTGGGTTTTACGCACGTCCTATATCATTTTCTTCCATATCTACAGCTTTCAAATAAGCTGGGGTTCTGTTGAACCCACTGACGAAAATCTCACTACTCTGTAGAAGCTGGGGAAGTTGTCAGCCAACTCCTTCCATGTCGGAAAAACTCCTTCTATGTCCACCGATCTAATAAACACTCTGAGACGGGATATTCTCTCCTCTCTCCTCTGGCTTCGGTGATTCTCACCTCACCTCACCTTACCTCACCTAACCTCTGGTGTTGGATCGATATAGTATAAATATCTATGAGAATCTAGTTACGTGTTACTCTGGCAACTTTCGTCTCTTATTAAGCACACATCACACCATTTCTCCTTGCGCCATTATGCGAATAAGAAAATAGAAATTATGAGAACACGTCTCAGTTTAAATCGACAAATATCATTTGAAATCGTTCTCGTTGTTCCTTGATCTACGGAATCATTCTCCTATTTAACACTGCAACAGCAATCGTCAGTGTTTCTTCAGCCCACAACAACTGTGAAGGCGTAAGCTGAATATCATGAAGTTAAACGTTCTTAAATTTTTGAAAATATGTTTTTTAAAGCTTTCATTCAGACACTATTTTGGTCTAGGATATAGTACAACTAAAAATAATCAAAATATTCCTCTATGATATAATTCAATACACAGGTAATCTCTGGGCTCTTACTTTTAATAATTTTTATGTGCCAATTTAAAATACATTTCCGTTAGCATTTTGACTGCCATTTATCCTCTTCATCATAAACAAACGCCGTTTATCTGGTTTTTGAGAAACAAATTTTGATTTTCCAGTGGAGAACAATTAACGAATTTTTAAAGTTCCCTGAACAAAGGACAATTTTGTCAATTTTGGTATGATCCAAATTATTAATTTCTACATATGTTCGTAAATATGCCTTTTATTTTATGCAGCCATGGTAGGTTAGATTGCCGCATCTATCTTGCCTCGGGTTACCAACACTTCTGTGAATAGCACATCACTTCAGTAAAAATATCTTGCAATAGAAATACTGAACACATATGGAATAAATTAAAATTCCCAAGGCTTTGAGTAACAAATTGTGATTTCGGCCATCGCAATATTGTTTTTATTATAAAACTAGATTTCTATTTACGCCGCATAAACATATTCCTACAAATGTAGACTTTACGACAAACTATTTAATATAGTAATTTTGTAAATTTGGTAAATTTACTGACCTTCAACAATCTTTTCGGCGAGTATAGGCTCTCGATAATTTTGGAAACTGATGGATATCAAAAAACAGATGATTTGGCAAACATAATGAAACAACTGCAATAAATAACATGATGCATCTTAAATATAGATGATTTGCTTAGCGGATCATGTGTTCCAGTTAGTTAGACTCATAAAGAATATAAACAGCAGAATATGACAGTGCCTTAGGATTACATATAAATTATCATTACAAAGACGATTTCATTTGTTTAGAAAACACCTTCGTTGCTAAGAATCGATTTGGTCTCCACAAAATTGTTTATTAAAATTCTTCCTCTCAATTACTTTGTTTTCATTCATAGAAATGTTTATTTAACACTCCTGTCGAATGGATACGTTTGACAATCTCTAAAATGGCGCTATTTCTCACTTTAGCTTTATCTCGCTAGTGGTTTTAGACACTTTGCCTCAAAAGAAAGCAATGTCAATACCTCGATTTCTGGGTTTTCCAACTGATATTGGCATAAATTCAGGATTTTTAGTCTACAGTGTATATCGGTAAAAATGGCCTTCATTTTCTCAGAGAAGGAAGATTTTGCCTGTTATTTTCAATTTGACAGAACATATTTTACTAATAGTTAGGTGATAATAGTTAGAGGAGACAAAATTGAGAAACAGCCTTAATTCGAGTAAAATTGCAGTTGTTCTTGCAATTACTGTAGAAAGGATTAATGTGCTGGAAGATCAAAACAAGTATTTAAAGGGAAATTCTTTCATAGTTCGAAATTTCTCATTTCGCACACATTCTCAGAATTCAGTGAGTGTTTAAAAGTAATGCTATTTTAAAATGATTAGGTAAAAACACGATCGAGAGGATGCGAAGGGCAAAATATAAACATCGTATTTGACTATTCCTTAACTTACTAACTGCTCTCCAATGTCGATACATTTTTAACTGTTTAAATATTTCAAACACTTTTAGGTACTTCAGCTAAAAGCCAAATTTGATGGCCATATCACTTAGGAATATTTAAATCAGTATCGTGTGACACAAAACAACCCTCTAGTAAGTAATGTCGAAAAAGGTAAATATTGCTTTTAAAAAAGTCATCCTTAATGTCAAGTTCAGTAAACACTGTTCTGTTTAAAAAATTAAAATGTGTAACATTTTTGCGTTGCATGTACGAAATTAGGTAAGGAAATCAATGTTATAGACTTACTGCAATACTATTTATTGTTTGTTGTATTGATTAATTTAAAAAATAGAATCGGTTCTTGAGTTAAGTGGTTATACCTGCAGCAATTTGAAAAGTGACAAAGTGAATTTTAGAATATAAGTGATAATTCCTTAAAGCATGAAATAAATTGCCGAAAAATAAAATCGATCAATAACAACTTTATTTCAGTAATTTAAGTTTCAAAACACATTTTTAATATAATGATCTCATGGGTTTGTAAATTTTTAAATATATTTACAGGTTTATTTTTATAATGGGATAATATAATAATAGATATGACAAAAGAATCCACTTATTTATCAATTTTTTTAAATGAGGTTATTGAAATGTAACCACTTTCTTTCTAATCATTCCTAAATCCAGCAAACAGCAACATGTCATTTTCCTTTCGCTGACTACATTTTGCATTGCACGTTGGCCCAGTAAAAAACTCGCAGCTTATAATAGCGTTTGTACGTAGAAAAATGCCTTGGCAAGACCAGGTACAAACCACCGATTTCGTAATTAATAGAAAACACCTTAACACTAAATATATGAGCAGACAAAAATCAAATCAATATTTTGGTTTTTACATGATGGAAATTCACTTTTAATGGCATGAGATCAGCCATTAACAGTAAAACACTATTTTAATTATTCAGAGTTTGTTTAAAAGGAAATTCAAAAGTGATTACTAGTATTCTGCGGATACGATCAAAATGATTAACACAAAATAAATTTCAACGTCGTTTCCCAGTGCAAACTTATTTATTTGATACACAGCTTGTATTTCGTGCATCATTTTTAAATACATCACAGCTTATTCTTTATGTAAAAATTATTTTTTGCTAAGAATTAAATATACGCATTTTTAGTTTGAAGGAGTCAACGTTTAAAATCTGTATATTTTCTGGGGAGAACAAAGATAAAGTGAATACAACTGAATACCTGATATTGTTAAATATACGATTAATTTTAGAATTAAAAAATTGCTTCCAAGACGGTATTATGATAGCGACAAGATAAGATATTTCCAAAACTTTATCATAGCATATACTTTCCTAGCCATTTGCAAAGTTTGGAATTCATTAAAAGTAAAATTTAGCATTACTATCGTGTTGGTTAATGCATTTCTAGTACTCATTTTTAAAAGAACAAACTTATAGTCACGAACCACATATACCGTGGTGAATTCCCAAGGAATAGCGCTCTAGATCGTCGCCCCAAAACACCCCCGCCATGTTCTACGGTTAGAAGAATGGTTCTAAATGGTTCTTTCGACTGCATTCAGACGTACACTGAGCGCCAGGTCGGAAATGTAGTAGACGACGTTGATAAGTTATAGTGCATCACACACTTTACTGAGGATTTCACTCCACTGCTACAAAGCTTTGAGATTTTATCATCCTGGAAAGCAGAGGTGTTCCACATACAGCTCTTCGTCGTGGAAACTGGCTTCGACGCATTTCATAATTATTGCGTTGTTTATAGCCAAAAGGTACAATACGACACTCTACGGCTTTAAATCTTCCTTATTTGACAAGTGAAATTATTTAAAAATTGTAATTTTTTTTCATTTGGTGGGATTGCAATATATTCATAACTCAAAAAATTAATACTGATATTGACAATGAGATGACTAGAAATAAAGACTTCAGAGGATGTTTGAAGTGTTCGAGGAATCCCCCTCCTTTCTATAATATTTTGTTCACATCCTGGCATACTTACAATACCGTTTTTCCCAGATAAATGTTTTTTATTTTAAGCTAAATTCAACAAGGTAAACTTTCATTCTGCTAGTGGTAGGTATAATCTCCTTGACATCTTGAGGGAGTAAATTAGCAATTGCCTTATATTAAGCAGTACCTACCGATAGTGATTTCGACACTGCAGTTATGCTAAGATTTGCATAGTAATTCGGCAAAAAAAAATACCCGATATATTCTTCTCTGAATTACACGTTTCTATTCGGATATCGCTCGTTCCATTTCATTCCCGAATTCTCCTTTCCTGTCAAATTTGTTTGTCTCACGAATTAAGATTTTTTAGTGTTTGATATATATATCCGTATATTTTACATACATATATATATTAGTAAATTTATTTTTGTATTAGAAGAACATCCACTAGGTTAAATTGAAATTTGGAAGCTCGAAACCCTAATTTAACGTTTATTTTCGGATTGATCGAGTTTACTTGGATACTACTTATCACAGTTGAAATATCAATCACTTCAAACACAATTTGTCTATCAGCCATAAAACCACCTTAAACACAGTGTCTTCAAGTCTCTAGTTTTATATAGTTGGATAACGAAAAGGTGCTTGGCATTCGCAAGACAGCACACGTAGATGTGGTTTCAACTATTGATAATCGTATTTTATCTAACAACTGTTCAATGGTAAGCAAATGTCACTATTTTGATTGCATTTAATTTGGTTTTCACTGAAGTAGAGAGGACGAAGGCGTCCGATGGCACTGGTAAGACAGTTAGAAGATATAAAGCCCTTTAGATATAACATATTTAAATTGCTTTTGTAAAAAGCTCCCGTTGCAGGAAGTAAGTGCGCAATACATATGCAAAACGAACCTTTCATTTAACAAAAATTTTGAACGAAACCCACATTTTCAAGTCGAGTGTTGGCCTCTTTGAAGAGTCATAAGTCCATTTGGAAAATTATGAATGTATTATGAATCCCCATAGGTCACTGCGTTGGGCTTGGTACGTTGCCACTAAAGCGTCATGTTTTGCAATTATTTTGAGAAAAAAATCATTGTTTTTAGTCGGTATTGGTAAGCATATTTTTTATTTTGCTTCACTTAAATACAGTTCATAAATTACAATCTATTTGCAGCACGAACAATTGGGGTTTCGGGTAACAATTTAAGTAAAATTTGGCCATTTATTTCAAATTCAGTTTCTTTTAGAATTCTATTACGTCTATAGTTTAAAATCTCGCCGCTATGAATGGTATGGAAAGAAGAATACTGATGCATTTTTAAATACCACCTAATAGAATAAAACGGAAATTATTCATGAGGGACGTTATTATTGACAAAATATTGGATTTGTAAATTCGTAAATATTCAGAAGTAGCCATTTTAGTACATTCACACTGTTTATACAACAAATGTGATGGTGAATTGTTCTTCAATTATTCTAAATATTATTTACTTAAGCCTTCAATGCAGAGCCATACGATCAGCGTCAGTTTCGTACGTATTTTACTATGCTCGAAATAACTTTGAGGCATTCTCTCACGAAATTTTTTTGAAATTAGAAAGAAATTTCG
>JAUOZQ010000913.1:0-21331 GCA_030710315.1 Anomotaenia brevis
AAATCGTTTATTAAAACCTTCAATTTCAATTGTTTTGAGTGACTCTCCCCCAATGCCCAATTTTCGAACTCAATAATCTTTGTGGTGACTACGAAAATTTCTGGACAAGAATATGCTACTCTACAGTAGAGCTAGCAAAAAAGACGAGCAGTACGTCAATCACAAAGAAAGGTGTTTTATTATAAATCCAAAACTGTTTAAAGTATTCTAAGGTTAAGTTTGTTATATTTATAAAGATAATTTTCCTCTTCAAGATAATGCCATACCACCATTTTGAAGCAAGGTCTGACAATAATTAAATATTGAAACGAAACAATAAATTGTGACGATTAGTGGTGACAGAAAACCTGTAAAGGTCTTTTGCTTAGGACGCTTGGTGTGTCTCGTATTTTTTAAAGGATTATTATCCACTTTCTGCTGAAGAAAATAGTAGGATAAAAAAGGAAAAAGGTGCATTTTTGAAAGCTCCGTAAGTTAAACAAATAATATACGATACAACGATTTACGTCAATAACTTTTTAATTTTTTTGCTAAAATTGTTTTCACTTTTGTACATACAATGGAATTTAATTGTGATTTCCCCGGTATTGGGTTCTACCAAAACTTTATAAACATCACAAATTTTCTTAAAAGGAGCTTTGATTTAAGAACTGTTTAGGTATTCTCATAAAAAATTTCTTTCAAAAACCATGCGTAAATCATCAAACCTTCAATTAAAGTTTATTTTTGTAAATGCGTACTTAACATATTGTCTGCATTTTCCTAAAAGGCCTAAAACATATTATCAATGACACCTTTAACAGCAAAGTAGAATATTTTATTTTGCACACTCTTTAATGGTTGTAATTATATCTGCTTTCTCAACTTAAATGGAGTTTAATAATTCATAAAACCTGCCAATTGTTTGATATTACGAAGCAGAAGAGCTATTAATGTTTGCATCTATGAAAAATCGTTGATATTTATTAAAAATTGGTGCGTAACGGATGATATAGTGTATCTGTAGTTATTTAATGAAACGAATTTTGCAAAAAACTGTGCAAATACCATTTCGCAATCTATACTTACCACTTCAACCAAACTAAGGTTAACAACCAACCTATTTGCTTTAAACAAGAAACGATAATTAAAAGTTTTTAAACTGCAATATTATCAAGAAAACTTTGACAAAAAGCACGGGAAAAGTTAAAAAAGAAAGCCAATACCAGTACTATAATTTGCTAAAAAGGGCAATTAACCTTATTTTTACATTTTTGAGTTGAAACAAGTAAATTTATTAAAATACCCATCATGTACATTGTGGTGCTTCTATCTTCTATATCCTAAAATTTCATTTAATTAGAAAGATCAAAGGCAAATGATTACATACAAACCCACGGATACTTTTATTAGTTCGAATTTTACATTCTCACACCCAAACACTTACGTTTTGCATTTGATGCTGCATTATTTTGAGAATGCCATTACTGATTAATGCATAAATTGCTCTATCCTCGAATATTCTAAACTTGTAACAAACTGTATTCTCGTATTCTGCTGTAATTCTGGTTAAAAGCAGCTCTTTGAAAAATATCTGCATTTGAAAATATCCTATGGTTGATTTGTGAGATTGATATTTTATTCACATGTCCTATTTTAATTGGTTACTTTTAAAATGGTGGCTTCTAAGGAGCTGCTACTCATCTGAGTAAAATGTCCCTGCTCGAAAGATTGATATATTAGAGTAGGAAGAGATAAACAAGGCTTGTAGCACTTGAATAGCCTGACGACATTTCTAGAATCGAATTGGAAATGGTAACCTTGGAAAAACAATTCCAACATCAGGCTTTTGTATTTTATGGTGTTTACTAAAAGACACAAAAATGGATTATTGGCAGAAGTTAGGTATTTCAAAGTAACCTTCCCATTTTCCATTCTGACAGCTAATAAATTCTTCAAACCCCATATTGAAAACAATATTAAAAGAGATTATAATTTTATAAATGTCGAGATGGTAAATAGACAGTTTTCGTTTGTATTAAATTATTATCTTTCCAGAAATGAGTGTTTTGCTTTTTGTTTATCATCAACAAACGGTTGGAGTTAATTAGACATAATCTTAATCCCTTAGAAGGATAGTAGAGTAATAAATTTTGCTTAAAAATGTTTTGAGTACCTCATTTAAATTAATTTTTAAACCTCGGGAAAGGCCCAACCTCGATATCTGGTTATTTCAACTCAAATAATGACTCAACCTTACCTTAGTTTCATTTATATGGCGAAGGTATATTCTTTGATCATAACGATTGCATTAGTAATTTGCTTATTAAACCAATTTTTAATTGTCTGAGAGAAAATTGTCACTAAACGAGAAAACCAACTTTTAGATAATGAAGCAGTTAATTCAAGAGGAGCATTGAATTAGTTTACTGGCGACGTTTTTTTCAGAGGCAAAATGAATTCAATAGAAGCAATATTGATAAACTCCATATGTTGGTCAAAAGAAACAACTAGGGAATTTGGCTCAAAAGTACCTTAGACTTCAAGGATTTATTCAACAAAATCAACTTAGGCTTTAATTATAAATTAAAGTAAATTTATGGGTTATGATTTTTCCATGCTTTGAATTTAAATTCCGAGGAAAAATAAGGCCCAATATTACGGTAAAATTAGCTTCCAGCCAATTCAGAATTATCTTGAAAAAGAAGCTTAAAATGGAAGATTTTTCTGTAAGTAGCAATTTAAGTTTCTGAAAGATGAAAATTTTCATGTGTACTTGATTCCATTTCTGCAACTTATACTGCTATCGTGAAGTCCTATTTATAGGAAAGTGATAAATGAAATTCACGCTACAAATTTTGATAGATGCATGTCGACAGGTTATTTATACAATTACTCAGTATCACTCATCACTAGGTCACTAAAATAGCAAAAATCACTAATATATTTTGGTATAGTTTGATGACAAACATTCCAGAAGCGAAACTTGAACTTACTTTGACTAAGATAACCATCGTGATCAGTAGGTAAACCGGCTTTCTTTTTAAAAAAATTGTACCCAAAAATTTTATTTACAATTGATCATTAAGAATGAACCTTAATTGTTTATACACCAATTTATATTTCAAAGCTAATTTTTGAAATCCCAAAAGCCAAAAAATCGTAATTTTAATCTTTTCCCAAAACTTGTTATTCTGAACTTTTAAGAGACTTTAACTAATTTGTCATTTTTTGACATCGTGAAATAGTCAGAAAATAAATGTTGCATTTTACAAACAGATGGCCACTTTCTGTTGATGTAAAGTAAATAAAAGTGACAACTCTAAACGAAAGTCAGGCACAAGACAAGAGAAAAGAGGTTATAATAGTCACTAAATATACGTTATTTTTAAACTCGGGCATAACATGTAGAATTCATGAGCCAATTAGATAATCAATTTCCATTAAAAAAATCGGATTTTATTTAATTTTAACAGTTATTTTCGTCCCTCGGTCTGCAGTGAAAGGCACTTATATGGTAAGTACATTTTTTTCGAAATGATCACGCACAAATTGATCCTACTCGGAGACAGAAATTGCTGTGATATTCAATATCATGTAAAATATTCATTTACATTTGACTACAAAAAAATCGTACTTACCAAACCACCTGTCTTCTTCTAAATAGTCTTGAATGTTTAATTTTTGGTTCATCTAGTTGCTTAATTAAATTAAAGAAAATGTTCTTACATTTTTGAGGGATCGAAAAACGTCTGCCTCCTCCGCTTAAATGCAAAACAGCAGAAAAGCTATTAACTTGTGTCAATTTTAATAAGCTAGAATAAATAGATGTTGACTATTGGTAACTGTACAGTATGAGTTTAAAAAGATACTTTTTAAATTTATCCTATAGATTGCAGTTGTAAATATAAAGATTTTTGCCCACCAAGCAACAAGCAATTATTACTTACCATTTTCACCAAGCCTGAAATTTTTTCTCTTTAAATACGATTTACAAATGATAAAATGTTTAAAATTGTGGTTTGTAACTACTTATAGGAAACGTGACCACAAACGAAGACCACAAAGTTATCATGAATATTTATAAACACAGGGAAAAATAGGTAATTTCAAATCAATAAACATAACAAAACTTGCTTTAAATTTAAAATTAGTTTTATGTTCTTTTAATCTATAAAAACTATTTATTTAGAAACCCACCATACCTTAAATGGCGACCTGGTTGGCCAAGGTCAGTGATGTTTTTCATAAAAATTTTCTATGAATTGGAGCATTTTAATACAAAATAGCATTTGTTATTTAAGAAAATTTACGGTCGGCAATCAGTTATTAAACTACTGCATTAATGTATACCCCTAATGTATCGATAACTTCAGCGATGAAATTCTACTATTTTTAAATAAAAGTTAAAATTTTCATGAAGTTTCTTAAATAAATGACGTAGAAAATGTTAACTAACCGGTAAATTTTGCAGAGAGAAAGTAAAATAAGAAATAAAGCGACAAGCGCAGTGTACCTAAAAATATCTTTTATTTTACCGCGGTAAAAGTATTTTAATGAAATCATGCAGTAAGTATCACTGGCAGTGAAAGTTCGCTTTATAACGATACTTGAAGGATTGGATAATTGAATAATTAACGATTCCATAAAAGGCATTCCCTGAATTAGGGAAATACTTCGAAAAACTCACTTTTTGACTCCTTATCTTGTTAGAATTTGAGTAAAGAATACTATTAATTAAAAATGACTCACAAGGTTGCTTTTAATGTATAGAAAATTTGTCTTCATTCCTGTATGAGAAATTCAGATTGAGAAATATCTCAAGAGAAACTGAATTCAGCTTAAATTTATGCCAAGGTGAGGAATGTAGATTCCGATTAGACTCGTGTTGTTTTATATTAATATTTTATCAAAATTAATATTAACTTCTCAAACATTGTTGCGATCACTTTTTGAAAATCTTTTAACGGCTCATCATCTGAGTTTTCCTCCATAAATTTTTAAATTGCCTTATTCTTCTGATCTTACTCCTCCGGACTACAATTTAATTCAGAGATTAACAGAATTATTTGGGAGAAACAGCTAGAAGAGTAAAAATAAGGCGGCTTTTAGACTTAAAAAACGACGTCTATATGGGCTAATGCTGCGCACTTTTTAACCTTATTTTTCTGTTCGAAATAGAAAAAGTCACTTCTTTTACACCCGTGAGTGGAAGGATCAAAATTTTAATAGTCTAAATTTAGTGCATTTGATACAACAGTGCATAGGCGTCAATTAAAACTAGCATTGAATGGCATTTAACCTCATCGTTATCGAACGAATTTGTAAATTACAACGCGTATGCACCACCAAAGATTTATTCAAGATTATACATTTAGCATTTATTAAAAAGTATTTGAATAAAAGAACATAATTACATTTAAATGTATTAAAAGTTCTTAAATAAGAGCATAAAATGTTATTTTTCAGTATAGAATTATCACACTTACTTTCTAATTGCGAAAAATGAATACCTTCACAGAATAAAACCAAGAATAACGGTATCTGAACATGCACAAAAATGGATATTATAATAATCCTTTCGAAAGGGCTTTGTGAGGGCTTAACAAATGGTAAAGTTGCAACTTTACTGCAAGTTTGAAAAATAGAGAAAGATAGAAGAGTTGATTAAGGATGAACAGGTAATAAAGACAGCAATATATTTTTTACGCATTGACTGCATGGCCTATTTATCTGCTATTTAAGTCACCTGTATAAAAACTTATCACAAATTCGGTGGCATTGTCTAGGTAAGTAGGAAATGATGATTAGCTTAATCGATAGGTAGTGCTTTAACGAGCCGAATTTTCTGCTGCATCCATTTTAAACACTTTTATTTCATCCAATTCATTGGAGTTGGAATTATACTTTTTTATTTAGGTAAACAATGTTTAAAATTAGCTTTAAAGAATTAAAAAGCAAGTAAATAGCAAATTAGAAAATTGTCCGTGTTTAGGCTCCTGAGAAATTTAATAAATATTCTTCGAGTTATAGGTATTTATAAATCCATTTTCTAAAGTGTTTTAGAAAGCTTTTTTCAAAATGTAGAATTGATTTTTCTATTGGGTTTTGCCAAGTGCTAGATCGCCAATTGGTTCATGCATATTTTCTCAATGAATATTAATGATTAAATTTTACTGACATTTATCCGGTTTTTAGTCTAACATTAAAAGTAATTAATTGTCGAATTTTACAATTTCTATTTATTTGTGCTATTTACGCCTAAAGTAAAAAGCAAGATAGAATTTAATGCTAGATGTAACATTTAAACACCATTCTCTTTGATTTAAGTCTCACTCCGTCGAATAAATGTGTACTCAGTCCATAAATTTTATTTATGCTTGGCAAGCGCAACAATTGCTTACATGCAGTCTGTTCACATTTATTATCTCTTTATGGATAGATGGTAGCAAAGCAAACAGTCATATTTAAAAGAGCTGTCTTTTATATGTTCCATCACCGATACTAAATTATTAATGGCCTCGGTAACTAAGGAGTGATGATCACATTTTCTGGCTAATATAGTTCGATAAAATTATATATCAGGTCTGTCTGTTAAGACTTTACGATAAAATAAAATTATTTTGACGGTGCTTTTAGTATAATGGCAAAAATCACCACCTTTTGGAACGTTGTATGATTTTTCAGTGCTGTTAAATGTAAAGCGTAAAAAGTATACTTAGATTAGCATGCAACGTGAAGATTCTGATGCGATTTACTCAGTTATGTGGCTAAGTCAGACCGTATTTCATATAAATTGTGCCTAATATAAATATATTTTAGAGCTGGATAATTATAAAATTTTGATTACAATTGTTTAAGTTTTTATTTCTTGAGACAATTAAATATTCTACATTCGATGAGTAGTCATTGTCTTTTTTTGGATTTAATTTGCATTTTTAGAATAAGACAGCAAGTGTAATTTCCAATTGCCTAGTATTAGCCCATTAGTAGGTACATACTATACGCAATTTTAATTTGATCCTCTTCTGAATCAGCTGAGTTTGCACATCTGCACTCATAGAAAAAGTAGAATTTTAGTAGGTATTGAGCAAAAGGTTAATTGAATTAACATTCAGGCTTCTTTATATCTCAGTTTCATAGAACAGAAAGCTCTATTGCTCCATTTTAGCTGATTTCATCAGCATATTCCACATTTGAGCAGAAAATTGTCTCTATTGACAAAATCATAACCTGTAAATTATTAAAGCAGGATTTCACGATTTGTACAATAAGAGTAACAAAAAAATGAAATTTAATGTATTGTAATATGCAGTATTTGTCGTGTCCAGTAAGGGTTTCACCTCATGCTAGGCATTGAAAAGTGATTCCAGCTTAGAAATTTCAACAAATTATAGGAATCCAATTTGCTATAAATATTTACTAATGCTTATGGTTTTGTTTAAGTAAATATATTCATAACTCGGTTCCAAAATATATTCTTGGCGTCATGCTAACCTAAGAGTAGAACTTTCGATTGAAATAATTAACGGCAGCTCTATGTAAAGACATGAACCTCGCGGTAGTGGTTTATCTCTCGAATAAACGCCCTCCACTTACATACACTGACCCTTAATCAAGTTCTTACAAAAAAAATACTTGAACCACTGCAATTTTGCTATATATTTATAGCAGGGGGCAAAAAAACAATTTTTTTGGAGAAAAACATAAAGAGTTAAAGTAAATTTATTAACCTTTGAATTTTATTGACGAGAACCGAAGTAAATAACAAGACATAAAACACCAGGCCTTATAACTATAACTAGGCGTGGTTGTATGCCTTCTTTCATATACTATCTGAATGGAAATTCACCAATAAGGAGATAGTGCTTAATGAAATCGGAAACTTGATTGGTTGAAATGAGTGATAACTGCCATAACCAAAACTATTATTTACAATCAAAAACCAAAAAATAAAGTATTTTTTTATCTCACATTTAAGTGCAAAAGTGAAATTAGGACGAACAAGAATTATCGTGCCTATTTAGTGATGATGTGATGCAGAAAATTGATTTACAGTAACGCTTTTACATAAAAAACACAAATTAGTGATGGGCATAGAAATACGTACCTCAAATCCTGAAAAATTAACAAATATAGAAGAAAAAACTAGCGAATTTTACAATTCAAATAAATATATAAATTTTACATTTGTTCCTATTAAAATGCTTTCCAGCCTGAATGGAATTTTGATGATAGTTGAGATAAATGAGCACTTTTGTTTTCATTCCCTTTTGAATTTCTAAAGTGATGAAGAAAGGGGTTTTAAAATTGACATGGTTAAAAGTGGTATGCTTTGGAACTTTAATTACCCAAAAAGAAAAAAAAACAACTTCACTTGAAAAATTAATTTTTTTGCTTTTGGCACAGAAGCCATAAGAAGTTACGGCTTGGAAAGCAGTGCTTTAGTAGTTTCAGGTACGTCACTTGAGCACAGATTGACTTTAGAGTCAGTTTAAACTGTCCTCATAAATCATTTAGGATGTCTTTTTGTCTGCTGTTAGTAGTCCCGTTCCAGCATTCAGGCGAATGGTGGTACTTTAAACCCTGAAATAGAGTTTATGAAGTTGCTGAATTAATTTTTGCATCTCAAAGAAGGGAAAAATAGTCCAAATTCATTTCACAACTAAAGATAAATTCACTTAATGAAAAAAATAACCTTAAGATAGCTTTGGGTATTCAAATCAAATCTTTAAGGCTTGATTCGTCACAGATAAATATAGATTCATTTCCATTAGATTTTCATTTTTATCAAAATATTGTGATTTTGGTGTATTTTTAAAGTGCTTTAAGTAGGTAACCACTACGTTAATATTGTAAAATATGATATTTAACAGTCAATAAATTTTATTGTACCTCAGTCGGTTTAAAAAGTTTGTGCTTTTGTTTCTCTATTATTGCGCGTAATACGCCTTAGAAAATTGAGTACAATTTTAGACAATCTGTTGCATTTGGGAGATCGACACTATCAAGCACTTAAGCATCTTAAACTTTACGTTTCGGGTCTTAAATGAGGCCTCATGTGAAGTAAACGGGTGAAGCAAAACCAATCTTTTCTAGTATAAAACGAGAAAAACATAAACATTGTAACCTACCCATCAACTTGTATATGATACAAAAAGGAAGGGTTTTTATATTTCCAAAATAGCAAAAATTCTCTGGCATCGAACTGGGGAAAGAGAACGTCCTCTGTTCTTAATACAGAAATAAAAATTTACAGCACCACAGGCCAGATTTCAGGTTCCATCCGTGCAGCTACAAAAATGTAAATCTGGTTACTTTAAAGATTCTTATGCACGTTTTACTTTGTAAAAATTGAAGTGATTTTTGGTCTACGTTAAGTTTCAGCGATTCCACCCCTCCAGTTAAGGAATATTGTCGATGCTCAGTGACAGTGCTTTTGATTAATTGTAACAATCTAGCAAAAATACCTTGTGTTGAATAAGTGCTTGCCTAGTAAATATGTAAAAAATCTTTGAATTTCCCTGTTTATAATGTCGACAACACAACAAAAACAGCTGCTTTTCTGCTTTTTGAATAAAACTTTAAAATTATATTAATCGGTTTATCAACTTATCTGATTGGTTGCTCTTTTGTAAGAAAAACTGGGACTTTTATTAGTCAAAAGTCCAGTAGATGTAAAAGTAAGCCAAACGGATACGAGTTGCAGTTCTTTTAAAATCGAATCTGGGAAATGAAGCAAACGATGTGTAGCAGTATTGTAACCCTAATAACTTTAATTACTTTTGACTGGTAAGTAAAAACACGGTGCAATTTTTTGCTAATATTTCGTAGAATATCATCTTCTTTCGACATCTTTACCTTGGTTTTAGCGCCCCTCCAGACGGGAGATTTTACCTTTGGTAATATTACATTTTTGAAACTCGGAGATAATATAATTCTTTTTTTCCAATTTTTTAGCACTGGGTGTGCGATGTGAGAATATTTTCAAATTTCAATTTTCATATTAATTATTTTTTGGTATACTCTTTTGCTGTCACTACAGGCCTGGTCCACTTGTTAAGGGAAAAGTGTACTGGTGGGTCTTCAGTGATGTTCGATATCTATTTTTGAATTGCATACCCAACATTCTCTTTAATATTTAGCGCTTTTTGGTTTGTAACTTATTTAAAGGGAATTTTCAGATTTCATGCATTATTTTTTTTACATTCACCTTCATAATTTTATTCGACTAGCACTGAAAATCTAGGACCAAAATATCTTCAACCTATTGGTAAATAATATCATTATGTATAAACTCTAGAAGTAGTCGAATACGGTAATGGTTAATTGCGCCATCCATTCCAGATAGATGGCTATGGTCAGTAGAAAAAAAATTGAAAAATTACACCATTTTTTAAATAGGCCTAAATTTTTTTCAAATTCATAAATGTAAAAATGACCTTAATTCATGCAATAACGTATCCAATTTTACGAAGCCACGTACATTCGAAAGAGAAATTTAAATTAAAAAATGCAATTTTAAATTCATGCTTATTAAAATATTCTCTTCGCTTCATGACTTTAGTGGGGGATGCAAATTTCCAAGAAGCACTAATGTTGGGTAAGTCCAACGGTGAATTTTATTTTCATTACCTCTAAAAATGCACGAAGGACCTGATCGTATTTATGGAAGTACTTACCTGGCTGTTTGGTTAGTATCAATTTACTACAATAGGCAATTTAACAATCATCTTACTCTCAAGCGATTTGCGTAGCAAATTTTGTAATCGTGTAAGCTCAAGCGTTCTTTAATACAAAGTTTTTTTTCCTTTTATTGCTTGAAAAATATATTTAAAGACGCATTTCAAATGCGGTTATACTGATTTCTTTTGTTACTTAATCATAACTAAAATGCAGCAACCTACATTTTGCACGTATTGTGGTATTACATGTTATAATTCAATGTCATTTACAAAGTGTTAAAATTTAAGAGCCCAAGGAATCAACAGCGCAAATTTATACAAAAAGTAATTTGTACAAATCTTTTATGATGAATGCCGATGTGAACTGTAAAGGAAATACCACTGCTACTTTATTAAAACAAACGTAAAGCATAATAATCGTAAGTGAAACACCACAAATTGCAATCAAAAAAAACCAGCCGATTGTGCAAATCCATTTGAGAAACATTTTGCTGTATCACTGTTAAAAATGGAAAAATACTGGACAGTCGCAACTCGTCAGTTTTAATATTTCAATTGCTTTTTGCACATGATTTTGATGTCACAGGTTATTTATTGCAAGTCATCCAGCCGACTTCGAAAAAAGCACATATTTGAATCAATAATTAGCAATAAATTGAAGATATTATATATTCACAAAGCTTACATAGATTGCATTCTAACGTTGTGTTTATATAATATCCTCCATGAAAAGCCTCTGAAATGCCGGAATATTTAAAAACGCCATTAAGCCCAAGGCTACATTGTTGGAAGCTGATGTGGATGCTCTAAGATAGAAGAATGTAGGCCATTGAACTTTTTTAACTAAATGTTGCCAAAAACATAGATGTGATCATTTATAATCATTTCAAATGGCAGTTCTGCATTTAAGTTAGTTTTGTCCTTCAATGGGAAAAATGAATCATGTTTTTTCTAATAAAACAAAACCATATTTTTAAGATATTAAAATATTTTCCTTTTAAATATTTAAATGTGCATATTTTCCCACCTATTTAAACGTTTTATAAATTCAATAATGCAAGAAAAACAAATCGTTTTTTCTTAACATTAGTTTCCATTTTGTTTGAAAAATCGTCTAAGCATATCAATAAAGTTCTGCAAACTGCTACGTAGATTGCACTGAGGAAGAAAGTGATATGAAAAGATGATATAACACAAACAGTTACAACGGTAAAATGCTCACGTGTTTTAATGTCACTACTGCCCTTTTTCAACAATAACATTTTTTGCAAACTCAAGTGGATTTTTTGACAAAGTGGTATAAATTCCAGCGTTATTTTACCAAATGAAGACTTGACAAAATTGATACACTTTAAATGAAAGCTTGGCCATTTGGAAGTTTTGGAATTTTCTAGCTGATTCTAATAAAGTCTGTAAGCGTTACGTAAAAATGGATGCAAAGCAGAAACACAGATGAAAAAGTGTGTCAAAATAAGCGATCGGTAATTGTGACAAATATCATTAGGCAAAGTAAAATAATACCATAAAACGAAAACACTATCTCATTGTGAAAAACGCTTTTTGTAATTTTATGATATATATTTCATAACGAAAACCACAAAAACACACTCAATGAGAAATCAGCATGTTGGTTGTAATATCTAATACATTTTTGAAAAAATCTCATCTAATTGTTTTTACGATCTAATAAGTCATGAGTCTCACCTGCAAGTTGTTTGCGCCGTATTCCATAATCAGTCTGCTGTAACAATTTTATTTCACTTTTAGTGCTTAAAAACTGATAAGGAATCGCTAAGAATTTTTATTTATTTACTAATGTGCAAAATTTAAAGTCGCATAACCTTGAGAGTTGTTAGCATGAAGAGTTAATCTTGTGCAATGTAAGAAGAGATAAATAATGATTCAAGTTATATATTTATAAAAAGATCGGAATATATATATATTGTGATAAAAAAGGTTATATTATTCGGAAATTATAATTATTAATTGGATTTTTTTGCTGTTACATTGAGAAAATGGGATACATCAATCATATTTCCATTGTTAGCAGTTATTTGTGGCTTTGCACTTATGAATTTTCACGTTTACTAATTCAACAATATTCTCGCTTTAGGTAACTTGAAAATGAAAATTTTTTAGTAGCATCTAAGTGATTTTAGAAGTGAGTCCATGAAACTTTTCTTTAAAAAGAGAATTTACTTGTGTTTTGGCATTAATGAAGCATTTGGCTTTTAACCTTTCTTAGAATAAGTACTCGGTATATTCTCAACCTAGACTTAGGAAAAACATTATACTGAGAATGTTATAGAACCAAGTTCTAATACACGCATTGCAACTAAAAGCTAAACCGAAGGCTGAATTTAGAGATTTTGATTTAGTTACTGTTTGCATAAATTTAATGTTTCTCCAACATTACGCTCTTAATAATGGCCATTTTTGCTCATTAGAACACTAAAATTTCCACCACTTACTGCTACGATGTATGCGCCTTTTATTCGGATTGATAACCATTATCTCTTGGTCTTTCTTTTCCCAACTGCTCATCAAAACAGGCATCCTAAGCATTCAAATCTATTAAAACAAGAAACATGGTCAGTGCCGCTAGCTTTTTTGTTAATTCTATTTGGTATTAACATGATTCAATGGTAAGTTAACACAGAATTTATATATTTTTTTGATTTATTTTATTGTTACTGCAGTATACACACAGGCCACTTAAGTACAATTTAGTAACAACCTGTTTTTATTTAAGGTAAAGTAGAAATACCAAAATGATACGAAGTTATCTGCTTTCTTCTAGTCAGATGAACAGGGCAAGTTTTAATATTAATAATCATAAATAATTATGTTGGTGATGAAACATTCCACTTTTTACGTAGTTTCGATTAGAAATTTGACTTTCTGTTATGAATTACACTACATTTATTATTAAATTGCAATTTAAAACTAATTTTACAGAGAATGAACACTATCTGATTGTCCACGACAGAAATAATTTTAGATTAAGGAAATTTCTTGAGTTCATTTAAGTTACCTTTACTAATTTCCATATCGTAGGTGAGTAAAATATTTCATTTCAAGTTTCAAATTAATGTTTCTAGAGAAAATTCAAATTGTATAGTTCATATAAGCATTATGGTAAGTCGATATTTTGGGAGCTGAGTCATGAATCAGTAACCGAAAATAATCTTACACCGTTTAGTAGAAGCTGTGAAAATAAGCAACAATTGAATGAAACGGTCGTTAGTGATTTTCAGCAAGTGAGATCAAAAATGGATGGTAATTTATGAAGCTGTTTACTAAGCGAATGCTTTTCATATTTTCAAAATATAAATTAAATGAAGGCGTGAAACCGAGAAGTCGTAGCATTAAATATCCACATGACTGTTTTTTAACCCGATCAACACACTAAGTTATAAAAAAGAACTCTTGGATATTTTTTATTAAAAAAGGAAGAAAATAACCTAAAGGCGATTTAAGCATTCAAATTAATCTTTACACATTTCTCTAGCGCTACTCAAGTATTTGTCAATTAACTTTTTGTCGAAATTATCCAAAATTAAAGCATCTATCTGTCAAGGAAAACCGTTAGGAAAGGAAAATTAAAATATACAGTAAATGATGAATTACTGTTTTTGCAAAAACAAAAAAATATTTATTTAAATAACCTTAGCAAGGAATTTGCTTATTTTCTCCAATCTGATCGAATCTTCAATTACTTCAGTTATTGGTAATTATTTCAATTTTATACAGCAGAGGCTCAAAATGAGTCATTTTTAGAGTGTAGGAACCCAAAAAATGAGCATCTGGAGAGCACAGATAATAATAAATAATAAATAATAATAAAAAATAAATAAATTAATGCAGACATAGTTCCCTAGCACAAATGCGGGAGCGTAGGACTGCTGAGGATATTTGGACCCAACACTTTTGTGAACGACTGTTGAAAATTTCTTTTTTTCTTTGTGGCAGTTTATTCTCTACCAAGGAGGACTAGACAATTGGTAAACGTGCATATTTTAACTTAAAATATCGCTCGTGTTTAACTGGTTTCACAAATTCCCTATATTTGTTTCTGACAAGATTACTCAGGTTTTTGAAAAAAATATATCAGGTGCCATTAAAAAAATATCACCATTCACTATTCTGTTTATTACGAAAGTGATAAATTCAAGAATGATACGTTATTGTTTTCAGTCATTTCACTCAGATTCAAAATATTTTCTATTAACATAGTGTTGAATTTAGAAAACCATTCACATGTATTTCACCCTAATAAATACTCTTGATAATCCTCCTTCATTTTTACCTTTCAGTGAGCCAAGAATTCTTTGACTGGTCCACAGAAGTTTTCAGTATTGCTTAAATAAGATTTTTTACTTAGGTAAGACGATCGAGGAACTAAATCCCGTCGTTTTCAAAAAGTAAGGGAAATATGAAACCACTAGGATATCCTTTCAAATAAGAAAATCCAATCACAGAGCTGGAGTTCCGCATATCATCCAACACTGGAGAATTCCCAAAAGCAAACTTGGTTTAGGAATTTTAAAGCTATATTGCTAGATTATCCCCACGGGTCCGCAGTTTAGATAGATTATCAGGCTAACTAAAAATGACATGCTTGGTGCCTCTAGACATCTTTGATCTAGAGTCAACTGAAACTACATACGACGGAATGTGCAACTTTACATGGCACTGCATTCATCTTCGCAGCAATCAAACCCGGGTCTGTAGAGGAAGAGTTGATAGTTGGCACATGTACGACAGATGCCCAATAAGCGTCCCTGACGTACGTCACGAAATTCATCACTTTAACATATGACTGGACTAACCGGATCTTATAAACTGGGCTAGAACTGTTTGGCCATCGAAATCCAATGCGCACATTTCTCAAAAACACCTACTTGTTCCTTTCACTTTATATAAAAAAATCAGTTTGTTTGACACTGATTCACGGCTTATTACCTCATTTGGACATAACATTGGTTTTTGTAGAATTATGATGTAGTCAGAAAAAGCATCGATCGAAAGCCTTGAAAGAGTTTCATATTAGTGATTATAAAACTGATATTTAAGTATACATAAAATAACCATGAAACGGGGTATAAATCGATATTTCCATGGGAGCAATAATTTTATTATTGAAACCAGCTTGAAATATACAATCTTCTACACGAAATTTACCATAAATGGGACTTTGATTCTAACTTAATAGTGGTTTAGTTGCACTAACTTTGATACTCATTTGAAGTTGTAAAGATTCACAAATCATTTCAATGAAAATTTTTCGGTTCGTGAGAGAAATTAATTATAATTGCCGGCTACAAAGAGGAATTTATAAATGTCTGCATCATGTACTTGAAAGAAAGTAAGTGCATAAAAATAGGTAATCTCGAAGATGAAATAGGCTTTGGCATTAAATGTCAAAACAACAATTCATCAATTTATTAAGAAAGTGATAGTGAAGCCTCATATTAATGCAATAAACTAAATAGGTACCCATGCACTTCGTAAAATAAAAAAAGTTTTTTAGCCACTTTGATGACTCTAATATGTTGGAATAAGTTTATAGCAACATCGTTTACTTTTCCTAAAAATCAATTTAAACATTATAAATGTGCTTAGAAAGTTCATAAAAATAAAATAGATCATTTGTACGTGCTTATTGACGTTGATTAGATTTTCACGATGCTTTTTCTCAAATCGCACGTTGTTATGATAAGCACAAATTATCATAATTGAATATTTATTTATTTATTTGCATGATTATTTTAAAACAATTGTAGAATGAGTGTTTAACTATTTAACAAAACACGTTTAATTCGTGATTTCAGTGGAGATCAAATATATGCATGAAGAAAAAATGGTACAGTTAACAATAAAATTTCAAAAGACCCATTCATGGTGTTTTCAAAATACAAAGCGGTCATAGTTAGCAGTCTAGGGAAAACGGTGGCATTTGCGTTAAATTGAAGGAAAATGTTAAGGAAAACTGCACTCAATATTGAGAAGCGGCTTTGCATGCGATCACTTATTACACTTTTTGCTTTAGACGATATAGATTCACAGCGTCTGCACATTTTTTAACCAAATAAGGCACACAGCTGCCCTAGGTCCATTTAAAATCATGTTCTAATATTACAATCAATACGGGTTTTGTGTGTAACTTAAACTTGGGTCAGTAAACTTAAACAAGGTCCCCTTAATCAAGTAGATAGAGAATGAAGAAGAAGTATAAAGTTGGTTGGTAGGCCGAGACTTGTCTTCCATGGACGCAAGGTGAATATCCAGGCACTAAACACCAGTGTCGAACCTTAACCTATAAAGAGCGTGATTGCAAAGCTCAGGAATTGGCATTGGCCACTTATATTTATCATTCATATATTATCAGCGATCTTGTCATTAGGTGCAAAGACGAAAAATAAAATCGCTTTGCTTGTGGCAACCAAATCAATTGTGGATAACAAACAATTTGGAGGATGATTAGTAGCCTGGAACGAGTCACTAGAGCAAATTCGAGATGTTCGAATGTTCGAAAATATTTTTTTGGTACCTGAATTTATTTTAACTTTAAGTTCACCTCTAAACTGTTAGCAAATAATGTTATTTGAAAAATGCATTTGTAGTTTTTGAACATGTAAAGGTATTGTTCTTAACGAAATTACAAAGTTTAGCTTAAAGCGGTGATCACAAAATATTTTTATTCTCACTTTAGAAATCTCTTTTGAAACCATAATGTCGAAAACATTAGGAAGAAACTAATTGTAAAATAACGAAGAGCTGAAGCATAGCAACCATCATTGGTTCTCAATGTGGTCTGGAAGCTTTACAATCATCCCTATAACTTAGAAGATTGAAATTGTCATCTGCGTCACTAAAATAATGCCCCTGTGAAAGCTTCTCTCTTGAATTCGTGCAAATTACATTTGATTCATTGCAGTTCCACGCTTTCCAACTCAAACATATCTGGCACAAATTCTCATCGAGTAAAATCGATTTTTGTGCATGACAGCCAACTGGGATACACGAAGGCCATTTTATCTCTCTGTATACATTGACCATTGCTTTGATATTATTTTACTAGTATCAACTAAGTTAATTTAATTTTTAACACATATGTATTCAAGTTATCAAATGTCTTTTTCGTTTTAAATTTCAAACCGAACGAATATTTACATTTTTAATTATACTCATAAACTAAGGCTTGAGAAAAACGGAAAACTAAAAAGAAATGAGAGCTTGCTAGTGTTATATAAGTTAGGCTAGTCGTAATATTTGAAAACAACGTCAAATATTAAAAATTATTTACAAATGTAAATATGGTGCCATTTAAGTTGGAAAAAATACCGAGAACTGAGCGATTTTTTCTATATATTTAAAGCCTTCCAGTAACGAGTTTTTATAGTTTGCGGAAAAAAATTCAGTTTTGCCAAACAATCATTCTCAAGAATGTTTCATGGAATGTGTTATTATTGATCAATCATTTCCAAAAAAACTCGACATACAGAATTCACAGAATATTCAAATGCGACTTAAGTTACGTATAAGGGACCTTGTTTTTTTCTTAATCCTTTTATCGCTCGTTTTGAAACATCAATCTTGAAAATAAAAAAAGGAATGAAATAATATATAGTGATGCTTAGCTATGACTCATTCACCATTTGCATCAGTATATCATACTTACAAGTTCGCACCTATCGCTAAAAAATAAAACGAGGTTTTATTGCCATTTAATTCACATCGACGTATAAATTAATTTACCAAGGCGTTCTCTGCGCTCTACACAAAATTAGTTTTTAATAAGATACACTCTAAACCACTTGATATTAACAAACTTGTTAGCTACTCACCTCAGTCTGGAATCAGTTTCCATTTGGCATCCAGTGCTATCAAATTTGTTTCAAATTAATTATTATATATCTTGCAACAAATATAACAGTTTTATTTTATTGCGCATCAAGTCAAGTAATTATAACACATTGTATTGATTTAAAATAATGAAGTTTTGAAATGGCGCCTTGTAGACATATTATTTCACAGTTTACTATTGTGACGGAAGCATAATTTACCACTTATACCAATCTAGAGTGAAGAACAGTAACATTTGCGCTTGATGTGCTGCACCATTTATTAAATTTAATGCACCTAACTAACCATGACCTTGTAAGATCAGCCAATTCAATTTTTGAATGCTGTAAGTATATCATGAATAATCCAACATAACACTCCGCAAATAATAATCGTCAAAACACATACCAGTAGATACTAAATAATTATTGAAGAGATGTACGATGTTTTGAAATGCTTTAAATGGTTATTTAATGCATACCATAGCCAATAAGGCGAATGGCCGGGTCTATACCAAAGAAAAAACATTATAAAATAAAAGCTTACAAAGTCTAATTCCTTGATTTTAATGTAGCTTGAAAGCTTACGGCCTACATATGTTACTACATTATTATAAAATGGTTAACTTTTTAAAGTTAGCAATTTTTTGTTATGTGATCTCACCAGAAGAAGATTTGCACTTTTGCTATTTTACTAAAAGTTTAAATAAGGAATGAAATGTGTGATATTTATCCAGTCAAGTAAAAATAATAACATTGTTAGGTGCTTTACCATTGAACGGCTTGAAGGGTAATCGTCGTGATTAACAAGGCACCTAAAAACATCGCGCCTTTGACACGTTGATAAACTTTCCCTTTTGCAAGCCTATATATGGCACCTAGAAGGTCGTTAACTGCCCTTGTTAGGATTCACAGCTTGAGTTAAAATAGGGTATTCTTATTGGCTGAATTTAATTGCCTTTGAACAAGCTACTGTCCTTTGCATAAATTTGAGTAACGTTGCCTATTCTCCGTTTCTGCATTCATATTTAAAATCGTATTAAAGAGGTAATATTTCTGTTTCTATTCACAAATGGAGACTTTTATAACCCAACAATTATAAATTAATAATTTGAAAAATATCATTGAGGGTTCTTTAATTAAACATTAGATCATTAGAGCCGGAAATTGAATTGAAAGACTGTTTATGGGACTGGTGATAATTAACTTTAATTTCTCCTGGAATACCAAGATTGTTACGTTATTTAGCTTCATTTCTAAAAAAATGTGACAGAATACGAAAAGATATATTAAAATGAACAGAACTTACCTCACTAACATAGCTCTTTCATACCGAAAGGCAAAATTTAAAGTCTGAAATTCGATTTTTACTAAGCAATTTTTATCAACAGAATAATGGTAATTTTAGTCTTTTTCCTATAGAGTTGGTAGTTAACTTTGTTGCATTATAAATATGTCGCTTTTATATTTGGTTTTGAGATAAATGTAAATAATAAAACACTTCGATGACTTAGTACTCACCCGATACAGTAAAAATTGCTTTGGAATATTGCATTTTACTGAGATACTCAGTAGCAGTTTCAGAACGGCCTTTCTCACAAATGGGGAAACGGATTCCTGGACATGTCTTTAAGCCCGCCAATATGGCGTCATGTCGCCTTAACTCAATCACGGGAAATGTTAATTGTCTGTTTTATACGATGAGAGTTCGAATGCCTAAATACAACAATACAAAAGTGTTAAATTTGCTTTGAAATTATTGAAATATGATCTTATAACAATTAACTCCACCTAAAGTAAATATTTCAATTTAGCCAAAGAAGAAACAACGCTTTGCTGCTCTTCAGTCAACTTATAATAAAAATATGACTTGCAAAGGTCAGCTATTGAATGATGTCACGTAAGCTAAAGCCGTCTTTACTCATTTGCTATTAATGCCGTATGATGGAACCAAAACAATGCACGTTCAAATTTAACTTCCTCCACGGTAAATTTTACCTTATTATTTCTTATCTTATTATTCCAAATTAACATTGCATGTCCTTTTGGCCTTTTAAACGACGGTGTTGGGATGCATACTGCAACTCCCTGGATGCAAAAGGATAATTGCTTTCAGCCCAACCACAGTAGGGCATTTACTGGTTCTACGCTGCTCTCTCCCTCTCTCCTTCACCCTCTCTGATGTGTCACTCAAATCGGCGAAGTGTCACGCATACTAAGAGGTGAGCACATGCACAGATTTGCTCTTATTGGTCACCTCCCTCAGCACTCTTTGAGTGTGATAATCAACGTTGCTCAATTCGTGGGGAAACTTCTATCTGATTGGAAACTTTTGCTGTTTTTCCAGTACTAAACTTCATCAAAAAAGTTAGGAGTAGGCAAAATCCTTTAAGAAACTTAATCGTAACTTTTCATAGAGCAAATGCATTGACATGAATATTTGTTCAATGGATAATAGACGATCCGCTGGTTGATTATTTATTAAATAGCAAAATTGCAATGAAGGGCAAACAGATTAATAAAATTAATAACCACTTGCAATGAATTGAGTACCTTTTTATAAAGTCCTGTTCTAATCGGAAATGTCAGTATTTGGTGTCTGCGGCAACGGATAAGGTATCCACATTCTCATGTGCAATAAAGACCCGAAAATATTAAGGAGAAGATATTCGAAGGAAAATCACAATTCCCAATTAGTGATGGTCCGATCTGTCCTAATTCCTCTATTCTAATTGAGTCAAATTACAAATGGTTAAATTGCAGTCCAAAAGGAACCTGGTTCTTCAAACTCACCTGAATCCTCTATCCATCACTCACCAT
>JAUOZQ010000914.1:0-21315 GCA_030710315.1 Anomotaenia brevis
CTGCTGCACTTCTATTGAAGTGGTTTCATGAGCAAATGGATATATAACTGCCTATCAATCATTTTAATTGCTTATTTTCTATCCTTCAACGATACAATTTTCGTTAAGTGAATTCTGCATAATGAAGCAATTTATTCTGAAGAGTTGAATTTACCCTCATCTCTTTCCAACACCAATGACTTCCTAGAGTTCTCATACATCATGCATTTCGCCAAAGCCGTAAGCAGATAAAGCACAGGGTTCTGCCACGTGTGCGCAGTTTGAAGGAGGAAAGAAATCGGTAGATGTTTCGACTAACTTCGCATTGACCTTCGGATCCTTGAAGTGACTTCGCGCATACGCCCGGTGGTCTGCTAAGATTGAATAAAAATAGCAAAATAAGACGAAAGATGGGTGAGCATAATTCAAAGTGAAGGATTTGGGAAGTGATGGCAAGACTGATCGTCAATACTAAGGAGCATTTGAATTTATCTTCTTGGGTCATATGCCATGTGCTTATCGATCGAAGCAGGTTAATTTATTTGATTCACTCTTTTAGCACAACCATATATGTTATTTTAACTGAGTAAAGTGCTTTTAATGGCGCTTTTACGAAACTAAACCTCGCACCTTCTATAGAACGGTGGTTTGAACGGTGGTTGTATTTGTGAACAAATATATATATATAATAATATGGCCAAAATGTCGTAAATAATGACCAACATTTACGTTGACCCAGAAAATCTATAATATGCGAAATAAGTAGCCGTTATTGAGTCTAGGGAGTCTTAATGTGACACACTTTTTTAAATAGGCGAAAACAAGATGATTCTACAAAGAGGTCGACATTTCACCCAAATTAAGCTATCACTAGTGGAAATTTCATGACGAAGCCGCCGATTAAGCTTACGAATCTGAATGCTCAAAAAATCGTTCATTTGCTAATGAAAATTTTCCTGAATTTCATTCACATAGACATCGCTGATATGGTCAAACTAAACCATAATAGAAGCAGCTCAGCATAAATTGGGTAAAGTCACTCGTTTAATCTTTTATAAAGTCGGAAATTTCAAGAAAAGTAGAGAAAGACTCTGTGAGCATGGCTAATATGAAAGTTAAGATCGAACCAACATCTGGTGCTTTGCCGAATACTATCACAAACGATCCATCGCAGATACTGAGTTCGGTAGCTCATTGAATCATCTCCACTATCACCATCGCCAACGCTTATGAGAACTCTAAGCCCTGATTTTCCGAGGACCACTGTTCCTTCACAACCATCGCCTTTAAGCACAGAAACGGTACCAGATCTAGAACAGATGAGGGACAGACCTCATTGACTCTTAGGCGCAATTAATCTTATCAACTAGTCGTATGTTGGTCCGGGTGAGTGAAAAACTTACTGATGTCACAAGAACTGCAGCGAAAGCCGTCGAGAGGGACGAAAACGCCGAATTGCATGGCTTGAGCGAACGATTAGACAGCATCTCGAATCAATGGTCAATCTTGCACATCGTCACTAAAATTGCATCGAAACTGAATGAGATACATCTTCAATCCATTTCAATGGAATCTAATCCGGTCCCACACGCTGCAGCCCACTTAACCTAAACTAGAGATGAAGACTCGATCGCACCGCCGTCAGCACAGCTTGGTGGTTACACTGAAACTCGTGCGTCTTTGCCGAGACAAGGAGTTAGCAACAACTAACCTGCCTCGAGTGAGAAGACCGATGGTCTCACTAGACACCGCAGGTCATGATAACAACTTTGACCATGAAGAGACCCTCTTACCGAGCGGCAAATAGGGCTGCAGACTACGATTCAAAAGTTTGTAGGAGACTGAGAGGAGGGATCGCGTCCTTCATCAATATTCTCATCTACGGAATTCAATTAAAAACATGGCTTTCCACACTGCTGCTGCGTTGTTCTACTGCCGGAACGAGGGCAAATGCTCCTTTGGACAAAAAATAACAAGCAGGGGTATCCATATGATCACAGATAAGCTCACTAATCACTGACTTGTGGCGATGAAGAAAGAAGTGCAAGCACCCTATGAAGGCTGTGGAGGTGTCTCCGCAGAGCCCAACAAGCACCGAGAAGACGTGAGATTCCAGGAAGGTGAAAAACCGTTTGTCTGCCCTTTCCCGTGTGTGGTCCTCAAACTTTATCAGTGGAGGCTCTTTCATCCACAAATTCTTCGTTGAAAGGCTAAGAGGAATGCAATTAATAATGTTAGCTTCGTTCCCACAAATCCATCCTTGGCCTTAGCACCAAACGAACTCTCCCATAGCCAGAAATCCAAATTCACCAGTGGTGTATTTTTTTGCGTTAATCCCATCGCTCTCGGGACTGCTGCAAGGTTGCTCCTTGGTGTGTTAGCTGAGGTGCTTGCGCATTGTGCTAGGCTTGACATCCTGTAGCATCCCTGAATATGACCGAAGTATTGAAGAGTCTCCGAGGGTGTACTGGTTCTCTTGGTCGTCCTTGCTAGCACTGAAGCCACAAGCGTAGCATCCGACCGCATGAGTGGCCACAGCCGGGATAAGGACATACAATTGGTTTTCCACCTTCCTGGAATCCACAGCCTTTCTGATTGTTTGGCTGATAAGTGCATCTGCCATCGTCGGGTAGCATCCTTGGTACCATTCATTCAACAGTGGCTGTTTCACGCCTCACGTCTGAATGAGAAGCCTCGCTGTCTGAAGGACTCCACTCCTCAATACTGCCAGATGAGTGCTAATCAGGTCTAGCCCACTTCAACCAGCTTAACTCCATCTAAAAAGAAGTCTCGATTACACCACCAAAACCACTGTACAAACTAGCCACAGTGAAGTGTGAAGAGGAATACACTAGCCTTGGCAGATAAACTTGTCCATCTCTGCCAAGACAGCAAATTAGGGACCCAAGAACTCACGAGACATGAAAGACATAGTCCAACCCTTGTCAGATTTATTAACTGTAATAAATTGGGTAAGGTTGCTCGTTTAACCACTTACGAAGCCAGGAATGTCAAGACGATGTGAAAGTCAAGATGGAACCTACTTATGATGCCTCATCTGTAACCACCGCAAGCCATCCATCGCAGATGCACATAATACTCGATATAGTTGGGATTCAGGTCAGAGGTCGCTTGAAAAACGTATTAAGAGTCACTTTGGCAAAAGAATGAAATGATAACTTTTTTTCAAAACTTATACAATTTTGACTGAACAGCCATTAGCTTGGGATTAAAATGAAACATGGAATTGAATTGATTCGTGAAAACACTGTGAATAAAATAACTAGACAACTAAAACCTCCTATAAAAGAAAAAGTATGAAGTTTTCTTCCTGAATGTACTTGATTTCACATTTCAGTAGCTTTTCGACGCCAAGTGCACAAATCCACTTGATTATCAGAAGCATCAATAGCAAAACTAATATCATTTTCAGCTAACAAATAGAGAACAACCTAAATTTCACATTTTAAAGATTGTCCCATTTCAACCCCTAAGTATTTTTTGTTGATTAGAGTGAAAAATAATTAACAGTGCTTTAAAAATGACTGTTGGATAAAACACAAACTTGAAATGGAGTTTTCAGTTTTGAGATATTGAAATGGCTGTTTTGCCGCGTATTAATTAATCCAACGTAGGACGGAATGGGCTTTTATTGTAGTAAGCACTTTAATTTACTTCACATCACCATTTGCAGCTTCTTGAAATGACACCCACCTTGGAAAAGCGTCTCAGCCCTTGTTTTCTACATGTAGCTTTGGAAACGACACTTTGACCAGTTTCGGTTATGCAGTTTAACCTCTCTGTTTGAAGATCTAATTTAAACTTGGATAGTAGATCGAGGCGGCCCTTCGATAACACCTCTTTCATGATCCCAATTGGTTTATTCTTATTCTTCAACTAATTGAGACTAGCATGCAATCGAGTATCACTAGTGAATCCAAATCAAACGTGGATACTTTTTCGTGCCTTCATTTACTATGATGCAAAAAACTCAATAAGCAGGTAAAATCGAATGATCTGCAAAAGTGAAATATTTGCACATGCATTTAACAATCTGAGAAAAATATCACATCTGAGAAAAGTTAAAATCAAAATTTTTGTAGCAACTTTCTATCGGGATTTTGAGTTTGAAAACCACGCGAAGACCAGAGGCTCCAGTTTTAAGCATTCAACTTTGTGAGTCAAACATGGTGCTACAGGCTTACATTGGATATAAGTTGTTACGCAATGAATACATTATGTTGAAATCTTTTTGAGTTTATTGAAAAAGCTAATAATCTTCGCGTAAACACTCCTGCATTCTGTTCCAAATTAATCCAACATTTATGCAATCAGTGACTCCTGAATGCATATTGTTTTGTCTACTTTATAAAAAATATAAGCCTATTTGAAATAGGCGTGCCAATTAAGTGGCGTTATCGTAAACGCCAACATTAAGTTGGTAAACGGAACGGATGTGACTCCAAGTATTTAGGCGATTTGCTTGAGCGGGCAAACAGATTTACTCAACCATCTATAAGAAGGTGGTTTGACGGCTAGGTCTGACTTCAGATGCCTACTGGGTGCTGCGGACCAATATCGTTCAGCCTTGGATAATGACTCTAGCTGACAATATACCATGGGTATAAGAACATCAAATTTGAACGTCAAGAAGTGTGCCAGCCATTTCCACGCCCAGTCCCTCAATGAAATCCTCATAACTTTTTAGCCCTTGTTACTTCATAAAGAGGTAAGCGTTTTCGACCAGAGAGACGCCAATACCTTAACCAGTACTGCAAAATTCCATTTATACGACAGTGTGAAATCAGCTTAATAACTGACATAAGTTAAGTTTGGGATTTATTTTGCCTAACTCTCTCTAACATTAGTGCAATTTTTGAGTCTAGTTTTTTGAATGAGGAGAACCTGGTCCTTCGAAAAGTGTAGTAGGTGATTCCATATCGGCTGCTGGAAGTCAAGAGACAGAAGTTAGTACCACTGTCCTCCAATAACGGAATACGCCGGTACACTAATTAGTAAAGTAATGAACATTTATGACTAGAAATACTGAAATCCTTTATTATTAATCATAAATGAAAATATTCCTGTAAAATTACTGCTTTAGTACGCGTCTTAAAGGTGAATTTAAGGTTTTTAAATTTGTTATTAAAGTATCAAAGTGCTCAATGGAATATGAATTTGGGGTTTTGTTTGTTTAATAATTAAATTGTATAAATTGCAGGTCACAGGTCAAATCCATACAACCCCTTCCCCACCCCTAAGGTCATAGGCAGTTTGGCTGGTTATTTACTGCTAAATTAAGGGTCACTTCTTCTCTCGATATCTGAAGAGAGATAGGGGTGGGAAGGTATTGTAAAAATTTCCTGTGAGTGGTATAAATTAATCTACTCATAATTGGGAATTCTTATATCTTTTTTATGCAAGCGTTTCCGTTCCTACATCGTTGACTACCACTACATGAGCGTTTGATGAAATTCATAGTTTACAATGGGAAATGGTAACATTTGTGGATGGACGGGACGTGGGGTTAAAGAGCAAAATCGGCGTAACAGTTCCAAAAAAGAGAGCCGTTTCAGTTTAAATGTACTAGAAAAATACTTGAAATTTGACAGTCGACATTAGGAAAGTCGAGTTGTGCGAGTTATACCAGGTTATTGTATAGTGTATTTTAACTGTGTCATTTTAAAATCGAAAGGAATTTTACGATTATATTATAATTTCCGTTTGACCAGAACATTATCTCTAAGAATGCTATAACCATTTTACCCTGGATTTCAAGAGAATATAAATAAAAGACTGCTTAATTCAGGTTGTGCTAATTTTAAATTTATGAAGAACTGTTGGAAGCCCCCAATGTTTTTATGCACTAAAGAAGGGTATGTGACTAAGCAGCCGGTGAATTGGAATTAACATTATTTGTTGAATGATTACTTCACCTTTTTGTTACTGAAATTGAAACTTATAAGGTCAAAACATAGTCTTTCTTTTTATTGTAAAAATCACACGAATTTCATGTTAACTGGGCCATTGGGTCGTAGACCCCTATCACTGTGAAAATGCAGTGAGATAAGGACTATATGAGTGGAATTTTAAGAATAAGAGCACCTTGAAAGTATGATAAAATCTTTGAACTGAAGAAGTTCGTAGTAGGAGCATTCCCGATTTTTAGAGAAATTAAAGTGTTGTTGAATCGATAATTTTGCAGGAATCCAGATATTTCTAAGATAAGTTCAAAGAAGTACTTATTTTACCACTAGCACTCAAACACAGAATCCTGAAAAATGGACGAGCATGTTAGCGGATCTTATTCACTGCTGACTGAAGAAGCGTCGTAGATCGGTTAGTTAGTATTTTTCAAAAAAATACCAATAGAACTGTGATTTAAAGCTTGTATTTCAATGTATAGCTGAAACTGGAACCGAGCATTAGCGTTTGGAAGATTAGTTGGATTCCACAGTTTCCAGTGCACACTTCCTCATGCCCTAGACACCATAGCTATCGATTCTCTCTACGGATCCCAGATGTAGGCTATTATGATTGGTTAAAACTTCAAACGCAAACAACTTGGGATGAATAATTCTTCATCAACGCAGGATTGTGTGGTATTTGATTTGATGAAAAACGGGCTTCTCCGTAGAACTCGATTTCTTCTCATGGTTACAGGCTCTTTAACATTTTCTTACAATAGCAACTATGAACGCATTTGACCCAATCCCCAAAAAGAATAAATTTCATTCACCTCTCAAAACTAGACCCTTTTTCTCACCAAATGGCTATTCCTAAGGTCTGATCACTTACCACATTCTCTAAAATCGACATACTCAAAATATAACCAAAACGAATGTGTAGCGCTCCAACCTCAAGTAAACATTCCGATCTCGGTCTGTAGAAAATCAAAAGGAGTTCGAAATGCAGATTTAACTCTAAGATTCAGAACGCCAAGACATTCCTTTAGTTCATCAACAAGGTTTTCGTCAACTTATATTCTTTTCTGGAAAGAAGAATGGGAGCACCTAAAAACTAATTCGGTCAATGGTATCTCCAGACGAGGAAATTCACTAGAAGATGATGAGCGATTCGAATTGTCTGTGGTAGAGGCTCCTCTTCCTTTTCCAGACAGACTTTCCTAATGCCTGGATGGGTAACCAGTTGGATAAGAATACCGTCCCATTTAGTGGTTAGATCAACACTAATTGTTGTGAGCCACTCGAAATTTGAAAAGCCATGTCTAAGGAGCCTGTCGATTGTAGTTACCTCAGACGAGTAACGGTGGAAATCGTTGAACAACTGGAGAAAGTAGGCATCATTCCGCCCGTCACTGTTGATTGTTAATTGTGCTTCAGAGACTTGCCAATTTGCTCAAAAACTCTAACCGAGTTTATTCTGACTGCAATAGTTACCGTGGACCTGAACAGTGTCTGGCTGATATTGTCCCACGTTCTCGAACACGTAAGCGAAGAAGTAGTCCAAAGCGGACTCATAGACACACCCGCTCTCTGTGCACAAGCTCTAGCGAGGCATTCGTGTGAGCAAGTTCTTTTTCGGACGGTTTATCCTTCTTCGAAGTGAGTGTTGGCACTGATTGAGATTGAAGCCGTTGGAAGATAGGATCGGAAGTTAATTCCAGTGGCCTAATTCGAACGCAAACATGTCAGGAGTCGTCTCATGAATGAACGCCGTGACCACGTTTGTCGGAGTGATAATTCGCTCTCTTATTCTGAACGTGCGATTGGCTAGAAGCTGTGAAACGCCTTTTAAATCCTCTGCGCCCGTTATCAAATAAGTGCCACAGCCCCGGAGATCGTAATCGAAGCACTCAATAGAAAGTGGGTAGTTTGCAATCAGCATTTTTGTCTCAGCGGCAGTTGCGGCAGTGGCAGTCCAACGAGAATGTGTTTAAATGCAGTGTGCGATGTTTTGAGATCACAAATTTGATCGGTGTACGTATATAGAAGTAGGCAAGTGTGGGCGTTCACACGCTCGCACGACGGTTGACCAATGGGTAACGTGATCGGTATTCCATATTCCAATGGCTGGCTGAACTCCGCCGCCACCGATATCTCCTTCTGAAATCTTAGCTCGCTAGGTCATAAAAAACCCAAAGTGGGGGTTTTGTTTGTTTGCTAAATAAATTGTGTGAATTTGAAGGTCACAGGTCAAATCCACGCTGACCAACCACCCCGATCCTTAAGGTCAAAGGGGGGTTCGACCTCTTATTTACTGAGGAATTTCGGGCGTGAACGTGTTGCAAAAATTTCCTGAGTGATAGAAATTTATCGTTTCACTGATAAATTAAATTAAAATCTGGTTTTTAATTTAAACAATTTTTGTCTAAATCAAATCTGCAGGTGGTTACGATGCGAGACCTATGAAAGGGAGTTACTTGTGGTGTCAGATGCATCTCTTAATTCTTCTACTGTCACTAACATCTTCTTCTAAGCAAATCTTTTTTCTTGCGATTTCCATGTGTTTCGGTTTTGGCAAATTGAATAACTTCATACAAGGCACCTTATTGAGCAGGTTACTATTTGGTTCACTATGACTGCTGGCTTCGCAATGAAAGATTAATGGACATTTAAAATTATTTTCAAACTTACGGCTAATCCAGCTCTTCCAGCCACGCTCTTTCTTTATTTCCCTCCCCTAAGTCGTATTTCGAAAAGTTATTGAATATCCTTTCATATAGTACCTTATTACAGCAATCATTTAATAAATTGTGAAAATGCCCTCTCTATGGGGCTTTGTGTACTGTGGTAACAGGAAAGTTGAGGCCAGTTTGGCGTTTGTGATCGATACAAGGCAAGACATTTAAATGCCCCACATTAAAGACGTCACAAAGAAAAAATACCTTGAGAATAAGTTAGTAACAGGCATTTAATTACAACAGAATATAACAGCGATACTAAGAAATATGTTTTATGAAATCCAAAGTGTCCGAATTACCATGAGTGAAGTAAAAGACGTTGTTCAAAAGAGGTTAATTTCTTAAAAATTAAAGCAATTTATCCATGTCTATGGATTACGAAAATCTGTTAAATACAATCGGAAAAGGAAGGAAACAGCATTTAGTAACACCATCGCAGATGACATTCGATAGTACGTACACGTAAGCTGAGTGCAAATTAATTCAAATTAATTCGATTCAGTCGTTTATCATGTCCTACCTTAACAGGGATTCAGTATGCCCCTCCTGGTTGGGCAAAGTGGGTGTAGGATACTATGTTTATCAAATCCATCCAGGACCCAGCAATTTCCCAAACTACTTTCAAGCCAGTGTGTTGTGCCTTGTTAAGTCAATTCGAACTCCTCCCTCTCCACAAAACATCTTCTAATTATTGGTGCAGCTGGACTGATATATGTACAAACACCACCACTAAATTTGTCCCCAAAAAGGTATTACTAAGCCTTTGGACTTCGTCTTTGTTAATCCTAACTTTATTTGAAAGGCTATCCCCGTGGTGCAACATCTAGCTGTCAATCTATTTCAGCTTCTTCACGGAGAATTGGAAGATTCAGCGTTCAACTCTACGATGAATCGTGATGAATGCGCTCGCGTTCGAGGCGACAGAAGCAGAAACTCAATTTCACTTCTGCCGATGCTGCAGAACCTGAGAAAACCGACTGGGTTGTCGTTGTCATGTAATACGACTTTACAGAACCCACCTCAGGCGGAATGGTTGCAGCATTTACGTAGCTGCCCTACGGCCAGCCGGCGAATTTTCACAGGATATTCAAACAGTTCATTACATTTTTAGAGTTACTATAAAGTTAAAAACGAAGCAACTGACGGGTACTCAATTTCATGTTGCATTTTGGTGAATCGACACGCATCGGAATGATGATGACGCTTTTGGAGGGAGCGGATAGCAAAAATGCCACCTCGACTCTCACCGAAACCCTGATGGGGACGTCCTTATACACTCAGGACGTAGCCCCCATAGTGATGGGCAAAATCCCACAGATTGATATTCGTCCCTCATTGAACGGTGGAACCATTGAGGCCATCGCTCCAACCATCTCGAGCCATGTGACTGTGTTTGACGGTAAAGCTGAGCACTAGGTGCTTTGTCGGCGTATTCTCACGAAATTCCTGGCCCCACCGAATCGAGGCGCAGCGAAGGCGAGAGAACTGACCAATCAAAACAAGGCGACCGGTGGTAGCGCCGAGGAAAACGCCACTCTGAGTGTCAGATCGAATGAGGAGAGGACTTTGAGGATTGTGGAGTTCATTTTCGCCGATGAGGATCTTGGTGTGACCATGAGCCAAATTAGGGGACTTTTCTCTGTCACCAAAATCACCGTCCATGTTGTACGCAAGCTATTGGAGGAGGAGCGACAGGTAGCCCTTGTCATCGCCATCCAACATGATGGCCATTTATCGATCGATTTAATTAGGTTTTCTTGCAGATTTTTCTTCCTGGCTTGGGGTTGGTGCACATCAAGGAGAGAATGAATCGCATCTCTTCTAGCGAGAGCGCCAACCTTACACCACTGGCCAAGCGGGTTCGCATTTGCCTTCCAGATTCGATCGATAAGCTGGCCACCTCGACTCCTCTGTGGAGCCAGTATGTTGTCTTCCTTCCCCTAGAATAAAGTCCAATTTTAAGCCTAAAATGTGATCTAACGTGTTTTTCCGCTTTTTTTCGAGAAGTCGAATGGCTACCACAGCAGAAGGCGATGACCTTGGTGGTTAAGCGAAGGACTACCACTTCATCCCCCAGCCCTGGACCGATGAGGGTGAACAGTTAAAGGGAGTCTTCTTTGTGCACCTGCTGTTCGCCATCTGCTCGATGACGTCACGGTACTCTGGTGCCACGATGGAGTTCCTTTCTCCCGTCTCCTTCTGGCTACTCTGTCACGTAAGTCGCTGAAATATTAATTAAGCAGTGCGTGCCTTTACCGAGTCGTTAAATGACCATTTAAGTAGAGTCGCATATTTGCGTTCTCTATCTGGTCGCTGAAACACCATTTAAGCACCATTTATTATATCTGTTTTAGGACGTCTACGTCACAAAGATAATACGGATAGTAGGGGCCACCTACAACCCAAAATGCACCCTCTTCTCCAAGCCCGACCCCGTTACTCCCCACCGTGCTATTTCAATAGTCGGTCAGTTTTTCAGTTTTTCAGGTGTTTAAGTATTGCTTGCACCGGCTAGTGAACTCAGTATCTCCCTAGAGCCGTTTTTTTGTGTTACGATCCAACGCCCTCTTGACGGCGGCTGCAAAATTTCTCGGTGTGTCACCGAACAAGTTTCCAGAGGCCTTTTCCACTTCCACGGTTTCACGAGTGGTCAAAAGAACATCGCTTTGATTGGCTGATTATAGTATTGTCTCAGTATTGGTCTCAAGAGCTATAAATTACGCCACATGGGAACTTTCAGCATTTTCTTCAGTGAAAATTTTCTGACACTCAGGAAGTGCCCCAAGGGGTCCCCTGCCTGCCTGCTGACATGACATGGGTCTCATTTGCACCGACCTCAATTCCATCTTGACGTCAACATCTTTCTCTGTGAAGACGAGTGTGACCGGCCCCATGATGTTTCAACCTTCGACAGCGACTCTTGGTATTCACACAGCAGCCCACAACTCACATACCCTAGTAATAGAAGTATTTAGAACCACCATTAAATATATGAAAATAAATCGCGCATTAAATGAACTGTCTGCACATCTTCCCTTGCCTGTATTCTCAAATTGTTAATGAGAAATGAGTAGTGGGATAGTTTGTATTGAGAGCGAAGCCTCTTATTTGGGAAATTGATTGCGAAATTGATTAAAGGAGTTAATAGCTGATAGAAATAAAGTAATGATGATCCAGTTAGTCTTTGGACGGACAACTTAAAAAATCTCCAAGTCCGTAAATCCGTGCTTAAAATTGTCATCGCTCGTGGTAGTCATCCTCTTTCCAGACTTACTGAAATGGCATTGGGTTTAAAGGGTAATTGTCAGGTGATTTTTGGAAAAGATGGAGTTTGACAGTGAATCCCTGTTGCGGGGTTTGATAATAAACATAGGTGCAGTCATTTAATGAACACAATGTGTCACCTCTTTCATGGTTATGAGGATACGAGTTTTCATTTCAAACGCACAACCGGCTAGACGCATTAGGATCTTGCGCAATTCCTTCTTATATTTCTTAATTACAGCCTCTGCTAATTTAGATAAACTGTAGCCTTTGTGATCATGATTAAAGTTGGCAATTTTTCGTGCGGCATTTTCATCCTACATGTGACTTCGGAATTTCGGAATAGCTGGCTGTAATCGACCAACGCACGGTGATTTGAAACCAATAAACCCTCTTAAGGCATAAATAAATCAATATGGAGCTCAGCAACAGATGAGCAATGCGAAAGGAATTCGATAGTTTATGGGTCGGTTATTTTTCATCAGTGAGGATGAGGAGAGAGCAAGTGAGATTGCAACTACCGTTTAAATACAGGTTTTGGTTACATGAGAAAAATAGATGTTTCTTTGTCCCAGGGGGTTATTCGAAGCATCATCAGGATGTCTGAAAAAAATTCTTCTCAGACTCGAGACTTCGACACTGTAGTTCAATCAATAAAGAGATCTTACTTGAGATCAATCATATTGCCCCATCGAATCTAAATATCGCTGCAGCACATGCACAACTGTGCCCCACAATCCTCATCACATTATTCTAGTCCAAACTCGTATTTTTTTCAATTTACTTCTGAAGTCTCATTGTCAAAAATTAATCTTACCGCAATTCTAACTTGCAAAAGGAGGAAAGCGGAGGTCTGAAGGCAGTTCATTTAATGTGCAACTTTTTGTCTCACCCAAAATGATGGTTGGGTGAATGTTAGGGTAACCCAAATATCAATGATTGTTAAAACAATAATTTAGCGAATACCCGTTGGCTAGACTACAACTTAACTTTCTAGAAACCTGGTTAGGACTAAATGAGTTAGGCCACTACCGGGGACCTGTCTAAAATTTAAAATATGAAAACCAAGATCATGAAAATAAAGTAGGTTTTATCCCCTTGCAATTTTGTGCATTATTCATCACACAAAGACACTCAAGGACTGTTCATGACTATAATACGTTCAGTAAGCATCCTCTTTTAACGAGAATATGGCAAGTTTCAAGTAAACATGGGATTCTAGAGGACAGTTCCCCTTCTCCTTCAAGATTTCAATTTCAGAATCACGGGACACATGGATTGTTCTCACGGGATTGTTCACGGAAGAGATTATTCCACTTATGTCGATCTAAACCATCCATCATAGTACCATCCTAAGCGTCCATGTATATTTGCGCAATAATTTCACCCATTATGTGATGTTAAGCAGTCCTCATGGTGAGTCGGATCATACATTTGAGTTAGAGTTTGCTTTTATTCATGCTGTTCATTTAAAGTTCAATCAGGCATTCAGATCCTTATTTACATGTTTTATTGAAAACTCGACCACCATGTAACCAAAAATGCTAATGTCAATTAGCGATAACATATTTTTGGGAAAAAATTGAAATCTGGGTTCATGATATTCAATGATAAACCACCGAGCCAAATGTTTCGAGGGTCAATCAAAGCTTGAGATATGAATGCATTGGGACAATTACAGCTACCTAAACCATTGAAGGGATCGACAAGTACTGTGCCTCCTATGGAGGGCAAGACTACACGAGAGTTCGAAAACGTGGAATATATTTGCGTGTAAAATATGTTACATTCTAAAGCATAGCGGCCAATAAAATTCAGCTTCGTTAAACATATAAATTTATTAAAATTTATAAGCTATTCATTGGGTTTCTGTGAATATTTGAGCTAGGTAAGTAGAATAATACTAATATTCTTAAATATAATGCAATCCAATCAATAAATGCATTATATTCCAGTGATGAATTCAAAAATATTAGAAGAAAGAAATAAATATATTGTATAGAGTCTGTAAAAAAATGACCAAAAACAAAAAAATAAATCATCAGAGGTTAAAACTTTTATTTAATTTGTGAAATTAAATAAATAAATAGTCGAAAGGGCTATTATTCAATTAATTGATTTGACGAAGTTAAGCACCTCAAACTGTCGTATGAGAAGCAAATAGAATTAGTAGAAAACAGATGTGTGCATCAGTAATCATAAGCCATTGGAGAAAGCCAAACCAATCGAATTTTATTATGGAGATTAAATTATACGTCGACAATTTCGTCTAGTAAAAAATCAATTAAACTGGTGCAATTCTGCAGAAAGCACCCAGAGGGGATATTACACACCCCAGCAGAGTATGAGCTCGTTTCCTTCAAGCGCAGGCTACCGTCTTCTTCCAGAGTATATACGGCATTAAAGCGCAGGTTCTCCAAACGAATCACTATGTTCCGATTGACCAAAGTTCGACTTAAGCACTATAGGTAAAAATCATGCTCATTCAATGACTTGAAACATGGGAGTAAATCATTTGAAGTCAAACAACTCACATTCATTCCATACTCGTGCAATTCAATTTTACTAATAAATGTTTTACAGACGTATATTGTGTCGGAAATCGATGACTTCTGACAGGTTGATTGGAATTCATCATTTGCTGGGTAGTGTGCAATTAAATACGTAGCTCCGTTAGAAATGCTTCTAAAAGCCTTTGTGATTTCATTTTTGGCGAAAACATTGGCTTGTTGGATTGATGGCGTATTATAGGCTACAAAGAAATATATTTTTTAACAATGTGCATTAGTTAAGATGTGCTAAGGACGTTTTCGTACCGGATATCCCAACTACTAAGCCCAGAATTGTGATAGGAAGCAGAGTAGCAGAAAGCATGTTCTCTATGATGAGAATGAACCTGCTCTGTACATGACTGCTTATATAGAAATTATACAAGAAATTGTGTATTGCATAGTGTTGTTCTTGTTTCCGATGCAGAAATGGTTTCCAATAAGGAGTTTGTAAATTTGCATGAAAACAATTGTGAATTTGTTTATAATATTGTGAGTTGGATATTTCGGTCTAAAAATACATTAAGGAAAATGTGATCTTTTCATGCTTACTCCTCTTCAAAAGGAACTTTCATATTCCGAGAAAGCCTTCACCACGGTTGTACTATGTAGCAGGTGAGGAGTAAAATAATGGGATTCCTAAAAGATGCAGGAGGGTTTCTCTCAAAAACGCAAAGGCACTAGCGGATCGATTTCTAATAGTAAAGGCTTTGTGTTGATAAAAAATAGCGGTAATAAACCCATTCCACAACAAAAGACTTAATGATTTAAACAGTGTTTTCATTTCTTGAATATATGGCACCATGCAAAAGCATAGTCTATATGTCTAGGTTCTCGGGCCACAACAAAATACGAGCAGGAAAGCAAAAATGAAATGAGGCTTAAATAAAAGTTTAAAAACTTAGAAAGACATATCTGTGAAGGTTAAGGCGCACCTGAACAGATGTAGTGACAACTATCTATACAAAAATTAATCGCATAAACAAGGTAACAATAACTCATTCAGTTCCTCCCAAAGACAAAGAGCCGGTGATGATACACAGAGGTATCAGCGTCCATCATGGACTTGAGAAACCTGTTTTTGTAACACCTTCCGAGCTAAGAATCTCCACGGCATCCAAACTCGAGGACGTACTGGTCTTCTCCAATTTACTCACAGATATCTGTCTCCGGGACAAATTATCCAATGCTATTCATTTAGCCGTTTATACTTTGGTATTAATACTACCGTCGAAAGATCATAAAAAGGCAGGCTAAATAAAGTTTCATTTTTAAGCGGTCCTGCACACCACATCCCTCCTCATCCACAGCTTTTCTACAGCCGAGATAAAAATACAGTTCTTTACCACCTCAGATACTTCACCATCCCCTGCGTGCATCCCTACCGACTTAGCGAAGCTATTCTTTCACTTGCTGAAAGTAGTTAGATCCTTGTTTAACATTAGTTTTGATTCCATATGTACCATATGTACCTACCAACCAAGCTAGTTCCACAATTGTTACGTTTATGACATGCTTAAAAAATGCCACTTAATCTTAGCTCACATTGGAAAAATAAACAACTTTTCAGTACGATCAGTGATTCTCTGTACATCTAATGAATCGTTGGTTAAAAAAGAAATCGGGTGTTAATATACGTATATCAGAAATTAAGGAATAAAACGCATTAAGCATTCTAGAACATTCTTCAAAATTTTGATAGTTGTGCTAACAATCCTTATAAAATAAAAGCTATTTAAATAAAACCTTGATCAACGAAAATGGATGACTTTATGTCAATAATTCATTATTTCAGATCAGTGTTAAGTCTGTTTCATTTGCATCGCAATAATTTAAATGAAAAGTGTTTCTGGGCCAGGCAATTTATTAATAAATTTTTTGTCTTCATGAAACGCAATCCCGAATCAGTCTGATGGAAATAAGTCGTTCAGCATAGAAAAAAACCCATTTCTTAAATGCAAATTACTCATGGAAAATAGCTTAAAAGATCCCTTGATCGTGGTTGTAATACTAGAAGAAAGCAGTCAATAAAAAATAAAGAGAAAATAACGTGATTATTAAGAGTCAAGCTGTTTAGAAAGCACAAAGATATGTGTTTGGCCACAAATAAGGCATTCCTGCTATAACGTGCGTTTTTCCCCAAAAAAACATTATACGGAGAATTGATGATACCCACAATTCATTGATTTTTGTGAAATCAATGTAGGTTGATTATTGGCTTTACATTAAAGTTATCGAGCAAAACTCTTAAAATCGGTTTAATAATGCTCTATTTACTACTTATCCTCTTCAGAGTACAAACTATTCATCAATTAAATTCAACTTATGCAACTAAAATGTGGCTTTCATTATTTACGTGGCAAAATTAGTGGTTTAATACAATTTGAATATCATTTAAGAATCATTTTTATCATTAGTTCCAAAATATCATAAGACTCCTATGCAAATAAACAAAAACCCAAAGTTTGCCACCATGAAAAACACAACCAGATTCTGTCTTCAGTGAACTCCTTACTAGTCATAGGCACTTATTTCTCCGTCGGAGATAGCAGTAAATGCAGTCTTGCAAACCCTCCATGGGAGCATGAAGTTGATTGCACAACAAGTTCAGTCTTACCCCAAGAGATTTATGTTCCACTTCTTTGGTTGTTTTCAAAATTATCATTACTATCCCCATTAGATACAAATAATCAATGAGCAGTTCCCTGAAGCCATAATTTAATGTAAATTCATGACATCTCCTCTACCATTTCAGATTTGAACTGCTATCTAACCAAAACACAACAAAGCACATTTTATTTCTCTTGTATATTCCCTTAGAAGAGTGCTAATTTTACTCTGAACACAGTAAAACGAACTCAGTTAACTGCTTCGGGCAAGAGTTTGCATTTTCACCCCAACTCAAAGCTTAAGCTGCAGGCTTAGAATCAATCCGCAATCAAGACCTATGGCCAACGCTTCCTAGAACTGGGTCTGGGCTTACGTAGAGCTTTTCCATGGGTGTTCATAATCGCGGATGACCGCATCAAATTATGGGGACTGATGTCCTACATGAATACATATCCTGCCATAATGTCCGTAAATGCCGTCCTGTGGACATTACCAACTGTTTGTCGCTATTTGAAAAACAAGGAATGGCTTTGTCTATCAACTTTCTGCAATCCCAGCCTCAGTCCCTGAACCCTACCTTACCAGGTCTATTAACACCAATGCTGCTCCTAAACACAAGATGGTGCACAAAATCAAACTATGGGCGCAACTTGCACTGCCAAATCTCGAGGAATTTCCGTGGAGCAGCGAAAGCTGGCAGTTACTGAGTTTGGTCCTATGCTGCAACCCAGTATAATCAGACGGTCGGAGCAAAATGAATGGGCATCACCCCTACACCTCGTGCCAAGTGCCAACGCCGATGATTGTCAACCCTGCGGCGATTGCCAAATCCTAAACGCTGCTACTTTGCCCAATCGATACCCACTTCCGAACATCCAAGATTGCATGTCCTCTCAACACGGCAAGCGGATTTTCTCCTATCACTAGATTCCCTTGGCTCTAGATGTTCACAAAACAGCCCTTTCGGACTTATAAGTTTTTGGGAATGCAGTTCGGGCTTCGAAACCCAGCTCAGACATTCCAAGCTTCATTGACATGATGTTGCATGGCTTGGATTTGTTTGTGTCTACCTCGACAACCTTCTGTTCGCCAGCACCTTACCAGAATAAAATCAGTAACACCTGTCGATGGTCCTTCAAAGGCTATGCGAGAACAGTATTGCTATTAAAGCAGCGAAGTGCCATTTCGGGCAGTCACCAACCCCCAGTTAGTGCCACTTCCTCCGGAGAAGATCAAGGCTATCTTACAGTTCCCAAAGCCGACATCAACGAGCCAGCTCAAACACTTTTTGGGCATGTTAAAATTTACCGACGCTTCATACCTGATTGTATGAGCATAGCGTTATTTTTGGTCAATCGTACCGCCGGCAACAACGGCCCCATCGAGCTTTTAACTGAACAAACGGCAGTTTTCACCCAGATCCCACGACAAAACTTGCCCTCATGTTAAGCGCCTCCAATGTCGCCGTGTGAGTTGTTCTACATCAATTAAGCAGCGGACAATTGCAGCCCCTAGGCTTTTTCTCAAAGGCTTTGCGATCAGTGGAAAAGCGCTACTCCACCTTTGGTAAAGAGCTTCTGGCGTGTTTAATGCGTGTCACATAGTTCAAACATTTCGTTGGAAGCCAGTCGGTTGCCATCTTTACCCCGGCCCACTAATTGCAGCTGCCCAGCAGAATGCCATGAGGTATACCAACGGTGAAATACGAAAGCCGGACTATTTCTCACAAAAATCGACCTCCACTTCCAACACATCAGTGGACGCTAATACGTGGTAGCAGACGCACTTTCAAAAGCACAAGTCAACAACATTCACGTCAAGCCCTCTTTTGACCTGAAACACATGGCCGGAGAACAGAATCGATAAGAAAATTTTCTCTATTCGTGGAGCACATTCTGTTATTTCTGCCATGATTTAAAATAACCTAAAGCCTTTATATGCAGTTTTATATGTATGTTCATTGAATCTGCAATAGTCTTGCATTAATAGTGGGCAACGATGAAAATGCAAAAATTACCTATTATCAAATCCATTGTTTATAACGCTTAGTTTCCACCGTTGCTTGTTGATACCCAAATAAAGTGCCTAAACTCTCAAACATTTATCTTTATAAGTATTAAATAACTTTTGACAGTTAATTTAAGAAGTATAAATATTTTCTGTTTTTACTACAAGTTCGCAGTTATGTAACAGGCACTATCAAATTCATTGCGAAATAAAAATGTAATATTAACTAGAGGCTAATCGCTAATTGCACATCTGTTTCTTTGAGGTTGGTATTTTTATTTTATACGCTTTAAATCGATCACTTTTACGGGACGACTGACTGGTTTGAACGACTTAAACCAACCACATCAAGGTAACACGCACTCTTCAATTTTTCATTACACACCTGTTTCTTTGAGATTGTTTTTATCTGCATAAGCATCCATTATTTGACTCACCCTATCTGTGACTTGAATCAACTAATAACCTAATTGCTTCACGGTTACTAGTGTATACAATTTAGGTATAAGGACAGATCATGTTATTCGGGTCAATTTTGTTAACACTGGAAATATAATATCGCTATCCTACTGTCATAGGTGAAGTGAGTGGCTGTGTCTTCGCATGGGACTATGTATGAAGGGGTAGACACGCAAAACGTACATCCCTGTTCTCTCAGAAACTGGCCACGTCGTACAGGAAAGCGTCCTGTTTAACATACGGCATTCGTTAACTGTTGAGGTAGCGAAATTCAGAAGGCCTATTGCTAAAATTGTAGTTGTAAAACCTATCGTATAAACTCGGACCATCTCCACTAAGAAAACACTATCATATAAATTAAAAGAACTTAAATATTAAAAAAGGGTGCCTACACATGAATACTATAAAAAAATATAAATTTGAATTTTGCTCTTCTCTCCGATTTCGACACTAATTGTTTTAAAGAATAATGAGCAAATCTTTTATGGAAATGTTGAGAGTCGTAGACAGTGCCAACCAATCACGAAGTAGCCCCCGTTGCCAACGATTTAGAAGGCGCAACAATATAATGATTCTTCACCTTCACAAAAGGACTATAATACATGTCGTTTTCTTGTGTTTATATATTTAGCTAAGCAGCAAAAAGAATTTTTTATCATTAGGCGCTTCAGGGATAATAATATAGCGACGTTAGACCTATAAAAATGTTTTTTATCGCATTTATTAATAAATGATGCTTTGAATGATTGAAAGGACGTTTTCCTATAAATATGTCATCTCATGGTAGAATTATGTATGGAAATAAAAAAGTAAAACTTACAGAGTATTGCAAATGCTTGATTCTGTTAGCGAACAGAAATGTCAATATATGCATCAAATCAAATTAAACATTAAAGATGAAAGTTCCGTGACTAAAAAAAGTTTTTTTTATGCTGATACTCCCACATCATTTGAAGTATAGGCGATAAAATTCATAAGAAATTAAACAAACAAGAAGTGTCTGCATCGTTTTTTCAACGTCACCAACTCAATCGGTGTTTGATTTCCATTAAACTCTCCAAATCCTCTTAATTTGCGAGGTTGGGTACCGCCATTTCCTCAACAGTTGCCCGTTTAAGCAACAGAGGATTTTTGACAAGACGTTTATCAAATGGAGATAGTCGACTTGACTTAACATGGTCAATGTTCATATTTTGTAAGTTTTTGCATGGTAACAGTTTCCATGAGAGAGCCTCATAAACTGCTGTGAAATTTGCATTTTCCATTAAATACTCTATATTATACCAAAATAACGGCAGACAACATTTTGCGAGTGTCAGACATTTTTCAATATTTTGATTCATAGAATAATGTTATTTTTTCAGTCTAAAATATTAGAGCATCGTATATTACTTTTGAATTTTAATATGGGTTCAGCTTTACGATTTTGTGAATAGACAATATCATTACTTCTTCGTCTATCTGAAAGCAAGTTAAAATTCAAAAACGATATATGATGCGCAAATATTTTAAATCAAAATAATTCATTTAGATACATTGTTCCTTAATAAAAGAGTTTTCTTATGGATAACTTAGTTGCCCACTATTTTTGCTATAGCCACTAAAATTGTTTTTGTACAATTACGTAAGTTAACCAACATCCAAGCTTGAATTTTAATTCAACAAATATTACATAATAGCATTAACATCTACAAAAACTTTTGGATACTATTATTTTCTAGCCTTTTGAACTCTTAAAGAGGGGCACTCCAATGCTCGTAGGATTCTTTAGCTCTGATAATGTTTGGTGAGGAGCGCCTGTAA
>JAUOZQ010000915.1:0-21313 GCA_030710315.1 Anomotaenia brevis
GACGACTTCGTGATTGGCACTGTCTACGACGTTCAACATTTCCATAAAAGATCTGCTCATACGACTTTAAAACAATGGGTGGTGGAATCGGAAAGAAGAGCAAAAGTCCAATTCAGATTTCTTTACATCATTCATGGGTAGGCACCTTTTTTCATGTCTAAATTATTTTCCTTCATATGATAGTGTTTTCTCAGTGAAGCGAATCCGAGTTTAAACGATAAGTTTTGCAACTACATTTTTAGCGACAGCCCTTCTGAATTTGGCTACCTCAACAGTTAACAAATACTCTATGATAAATAAGACGCTTTCCCGTTCAACTTGGCCAGTTTTTGAGAGAACAGGGATGTGCGTTGTGCGTGTCTGACCCTTCATGCACAGTCCCATGCGAAGACTCAGCCACTACCTTCACCTATGACAATTGGATAGCGATATTATATGTTCATTGTTAATGCAACAAAATCGATTTTAAAAAGTTTAGACACCAGTGACCGTGAAGCAATTAGGCTATTAGTTGATTTAGGTCACAGATTGGTTGGATAATATAAGAAGTGCTTATGCAGATTAAAACAATCTCAATGGAACAGGTGTGCAATCAACCTTGACCTGGTTGGGTTAAGTGATTCATTTCAGTTAGTTGTCTCGAAAACTGATAGATTTAATGCATAAAATAAAAAACAACTACCTTCTGACGATATAATATTCTAATCTTTTAAACGTTTAAATAGAGGCACTTCAATGCTCGTAGGATTCTTTAGATCAGGTAAGATTACGTGAAAAGCATCGTGAAGTGGCGTTCCAATCTAGATCTTTAATGTACATTCATCAACTTTTTGGCATTTTTAGGGAGGATAGTAAATTCACATAAATCGACTACAACCTTTGAGATTTCGCCTAAGAGCAAAGCTGCAAAATTGACAAAAATTTCAAAGTGAAGATTTGATTATGAATTGACGAAAAGTAAATAAAATGCGCATGGTCACTAGCGTTTGGAAACAATGAAAACTACTAGCCGGTGTTCTAGGTGGCGATACATAATGCTATATAGAAGAACAACTATATTGTTTAACAATTACATATCATTTTGGTTAGAAATATCTAAATGACTAAAATTGTATTTTGTTCCCCTTCGGTAAGTAAATAATTTGTATAAAATGTAGTTTAAATTATTGCCATGACGCCGGGTATGTCGCTCATAGTTAGTAAGCGTCGACTCTGGGGTCAAATTATTTATCGGAACATCACCTAAAGTACGACTAACCTACTCGTTTTGGCAGCATAATCCTTGAATTATAAAAAACACTATTGTATAAAGAGTATAACATAGATTTAGCAACTGACTGAGAACGATGCTACTTATATTGACCCTTAGAACCAGAATGTATTTCTATAAATATTCCTTTTGCCTTTATTTTTGAGTTGTTACTTTATCGTGATTACCAGATATCCTCCAGACAGTACCATTCATTTAAAGAATTCTTTGTTAAATTTAATAGTTGTCACTTTATCCAGTCAATAAACTGTTGTATGCTACTGAATTAACTGACCATTGCTTTATCGGATTTCCAATTCACTCGAACTTAAAGGGAACTTAATCTCAGGTAGAAATCATGGGACTTATTTAGCATTGTAAATTTTATTAGTTTACGACTAAGCGAGAAATCTTCTCCTAGAATTAAGTACCATAGACTAGCGGTCTCAGAACCTATCTACCACCGCTATAAGCGAGGCATCACTGAACGCCCACCCTCTCTCATATGAAAATAGTAGAAACTCCTTACTTACATTTCAGTAACATAATCTCATATATTTTCGTGTTTCTCTTTACTATTTTGTCATTCGATATGTTTATTTAGATTAACGTTTTTTAAAGTGCAAAAAAATCCATTATAACCTTGAAAAATGACAGGCTTCTAGGACTTTCGAAAAGGCCAAATTGTTAGTGCTCGTGTGACAGACGGTAGTGTGACGGACACTGCCCCGAATGCTGCTTGGCCTTTCAAGAGGTACTACCTCAAAAGTAATGACTGCTGCCTTTGAAGCAGAAGAAACAACGTCATCCTCAGCATAGCACAGGTCCGTGCCTAAAGTCAAAGTTTTTGGCTGAGAGAGAGAGACCGTTGGTCGGACTCTAAGCACAATAGTTGTTAGAGAGGATTGCGAGGCCAAGTATCACTGCACACCACAATCCCCAGACCTCCTAAACATACCGTATCATACCATAACCCGGAGCAAACTGGTTTGACATGTTCAAACAAAAACTGCTGCTTTAATTAGGAAATAGGGAAAATGAGCTTTTCTAGTATTGGCAGTGTATGGCGGCGATTAGTGTCTTTCTCTGCAGGAATCAACCATAGCACATCAGCAGGCGATCAGCGGAGACCTGACTGCCCCCTGTATGAAGATTTCCAGAAGAAGTGGGTCAAACTACCCTAACCAGATGGTCGGCAATTTTGCCGACTCACGTGAACTTCCTACAGCAAACAGCATATTGTTCAAGCTCGCTGAACACACAGCTCCTGTGACAGAATATAGAAGTGGAGATTTCATCTTCATGTGTTCAGCTTTACCATCTTCCAGAACATGGAAATAACTGCCACATCATCAGTATCAAATTGTGTTAAGTAAAATTTATGGAGATCGTTGTCGGATACCAGCCTTTTCTCTCCGATCACATTATGCCAAGGAGTCTGCAACACCGATAAAGCCTCACACATGCTCCTCGACGCCGCTGTATAGTCATGTTTCAGGGTATAGTCCCTGAAGTTGGCCACTTTTGAATCAAGGAACTTGGTTTTAGCAGCCCTTACCTGGTTTCTGGCCCTTCGTTTGGACCTCTTATAGCGACGACTTTGGCATCTTTTTATGTACACATTCAGCCGCACTACCAATGGCCTCGACTATGGCCTCATACGACATGCCATCACTCAACTTAGCCGAGATTCCCGCTTTGTATGCTGCCGGGTGGCGGCGTATATACTCAACTACCGTCTCCGCAGCCCTCAGCAGATCTACAAGCCCTGACATCTCGGAATCGACATGTCGCCTTATCATTTGGTACAGGCACAAGGTCTAGCATCTCACCCTTTCTGATGACCGGATGGTACCAGGTTTGCCTTCGCATTCTCTACGGGATCTACAGATTGAGCACTAGATACTATGTAGGAAATTTTAACCGATAAATTTAGTTTAGGTTTAAGATTTTGATGTGCTGCCAAGTGGCATAGCTTGGAAAGGTAACATCACAAGCTGTCTGAAAGATGGAAAGGAGCTTATCTTAAGACGTTTGCTGGTAAATCCAAATTTAATTGGGTGGCATTTCAAGCATCTTTCCAATTCATTGTGATATTAGTAATCGATATATGTATATCTTATATTATATTATATAACAGAAACCTTGCAGAAGCGAAACAAATGTATAAATCCCAATAAGCGTATATTTTAAAAATGAATGGCGATTAGTTGAACAGAATAAAGTGAAAAGAAAGGATAAATAGGGGCATTGGGCATCTCATCTCCTATTACACATATTCATTCACAATTAGAAATTGTTTTACTCAAAGCCAGTTTTTCTTCTAGCTATTTTTGCCTTCAAAAATCATGCAAAATTAATAAATACTTAAAATTCCTAGATTGGAGCAGATACGCAATTAATGGCGAAATCGGAAATCTCACCAGCATATTTGGTTGGTTCTGAGCACACCACTAAGGTAACTATTGCTGAGACTACGTACCGGCGGCTGAATGTGCTCCTTCATTTTGCCAGTATTTGCTGGTGATTTCCCATAACTTTGGGTTCGTTTGGGAATAATTCCTTACCTATTTAAGGCAGACTAGGAGGGATTCACAGACAAACACGAGATATCTTTCGAAATTAAAATTCGGTTTTTCGTAATAGCATATTAGTTTATCATTTAACCTTGGCTTAAAAATGATCGAAATACCTAATCTGTAGCCTCGATTTACCTTCTTTTTTAGGCAAAGAGAAAACGCTGATCTTTTAGACAATTTTATTTTAAAATTGATTAGGATGTTTTTATTACATTACGTCGGTTCTGAATGAGTTTCGCGGAATCAGTTATTGAGATTTCAAATGACCGAAAAAATCCAGGGGAATGGTTACAATTTTTGGCAATAAATAGTAGCAGAATGGCTGCAATTACATTCTGATGTTCAGGTGATCAACAACACTAGGATTCACTCTAAAATGTAACCTTTTTAGGTACGATGAGGTTAACCGTTCTAAACGTGATGGAATAGGAGGCAACCGGACAGGAGTAAGTACTAGAAGGGTACCTGACACGCAATGTAGGAGGGCACGTAGGGGGTTTGATACAGTAAAGAAACCATTGGTTATGGCGACAGGTGATTTGATGAACCTTGTAGACTTGAAACTCGCGAAACAAGGACTACTTATAATGAGCAAGTAGTAAATGTGTCATAAGTAGAAGAATGCGCACCAACTGGAACAAGCCTCACGTCGGTGCCCACTTCAGACCCGGAAACAGCAGCGCCAGCGGTTTGCGTGTAGGCATACGAGTCGGCCATAGACAGTTCTAAGTTTCGAAAGGTCCTGTCGATAATGACTTGGATCTGACTACACAGAGCGTCCCCCGAGTCCTGAAAGTAGGTGATGAGTTATTGCCAGCCAGAGTCGATCTGGTCGGTCCCCTTAAAAAAGGGGGAGGAGGAGGAAAGTAATCTTGGCTACAAGATACGGTTAGAGGGGTTGAAAACGTGCAAGGGGTAGAGCTTACGTAGCGGGTATGGTCTCAGTTTCGTCGATGTCCGTGGACTCATCACCGAGAGGCTGATCAACCTGTGGTTCAGTTCCGCTAAAAGTCACAGCAGGGGGTGCACTTGCTGCACATTTAGCGATCAAATTCGAGTGGCTCATGCTTTTTTAATTCGAGCAAATAACAATCAACTATGCACATTACTATACTCAGCGGTCATGCAAGATGTAGCTGAACCGCTATTCATGTCCAAACCTCTCTGGTGGCCCAATGATATGAATGCAAGATGAAATCACCACATAAATGTTAGGTAAAGGTCTTTTGACGTCACTGATCATAATCACTGGGCATTTTGAAATTCAGGCTCAAGCGACGCCTATTGCACTTAAAAGCAAATGTCCCCTTAATCTATCCCAATTCGGCGAAAGCTCATGAAGGAAAGTGGCAATAACCCCGACAATATGCCCCATATGGACCTTATCACCTACCTTCAGGAATCGGAGAACTCTCTGTGTAGTCAGATGCAAGTCATCATCGGCAGGATTTTTCGAAACTTGGGACTGTCTGTTGCCGACTTGTATGCCTTCACGCAAACCGCTGGCGCTGCTGTTTACAGGTCTGAAGTGGGCACCGACGTGATGCTTGTTCCAGTTGGTGCGCATTCTTCTACTTATGACACATTTACTACTTGCTCATTATAAGTAGTCCTAGTTTCACGAGTTTCCCTTGTTTAATATGCCACGGTGTGATCGGGAGATTCAAGGGCACTCTTCACTCTTGTTTTCGTTCATCAAATCCTGACCCCGGAGCTTTTGTTCTAGCCGATGCATGTACACAGGCGGAGCTTAACAGGAGTGGGCAGTGCGGTAGAATATCTTTGCTGGAGTTGGAAATTCATCGAGGGTTTGAGGGAGGAACTCGAGCGCACCCGTCTGGAGGCGGAGAGGAGTAACACCGAGAGCCTGTGGGAGCAGCGTGTCATAGACGCTGCGTTGAACAAGTCTATAATCGAGGCCCTTCAAGCCAGGGCCACGAAGGTCATTGCCGAGGTGAAGAAAAGGCAATGGGTAGGCAGCCAGGCCCAGGCAGCCAGGTTTTACTCGTAAGCATTTGGGTTAGTCGAAAACATTCCCAAATTACCGAGAGAAAATTGGAGTTGGGTAGAGTAGAGTAGAGTGGGATAGACAAAGCAAAAGAATCAAGGAGAAATCACACGAGACGGTGCGTTTCAATTGTTCTGCTGGTTCATCGCAAACTTTTATTAGGAGAAACGGACTAGCACAGGACAGCTGACGTTCACCACGCTGTCGTACGGCGGAGTGCACTCCTCTTCTTTGTAGGATACAAATAGCCACTGAACGATTTTTGATTGGTTCATGCCGATGGCGTCAGCACAGCGCATAAGCGCTACAACGTAACAGTGTCAGTACAGCACAGCCGATTGGCACATGCAACCTTATCACATTTAAGACATTTATGGGAATAATGAGGATATTTTCCTTATTTTTATTTATTGAGGTACATTTAATGGTGAAAATCTATTTCCACTCTACGACAGGGTCGATTTAACACAAACTCCAACGGCTAATTGATCTGCAAAGAACCCTCGAAGATAGACGGAAGTACATTTTGCGAAACAATACACTAAGACTGTTTTCACCTCGTTAGTTTTGTACTAAATGTGCCAATTCCACCAGGTAATTGTGCACAATTAATAATAGTTGTTGTCGGAGTTGATGAAACGCAGCCATTTAGTGATTTCATGGAGTATTACAACTACCTTAAAGCAATTACCACTTTAAATAATAGGCGTTGTTCATAAATATATGGTGGCTGTGGAAAACCATAACTCTTCTCTCGTTGAAATAGCTCTACTTTGCAGTGATTACAATTTTAGAAAATGAAATATCTGAACATAATGAATGCGTTTATTGTGAAACCTGATGAGATGGGAAGAAAATTCATTTGAGCTCAAACTAGTTTACTGTTATCGGAAGTTTCAAAGGTGCGATTTTTCGTTGCAGTTGCTTGTTGACAATTTGATTTGGGAAAATCCTGTTTCCTAACAGACATGTTTCTGCACTCTGTTCTCTGCTACCAATTTTCGAAGTAACTTAGTGATCAGAAAAACACTAAATCTTAGCATATGGAATGTGTTCTAAACTTACACATTAAATGAACAAAATATTGCGGTGTAATCAACAAAAATAGTACACTTCGTTGGAGCCTAAAAAAGCAAGTTCGCAATAGTTATCCGTTTTTCTAGCGCTTTTGTAAATTGGAGACATCTTAATAGCTTTCTCCTTTGATCTAAGTGTTTCGGTGCGCACAGACGCCAAAGCTGTGGATTTATGACTCATCCCGAAAGTTGAGAGACAGTAGCAGCTGCGGAAAGGGGGATTGCGGGGGGGGGAGAGGTGACGCCTTGGCCTTGGACCCCATTAATCATCTGCCATACACCGACAAGCCCGTATACGATAACCATGGTACCCGCACACTCACGCCCAACAAAGAGAGGTTTTCAAAGGACTCAAAAAACTGACCAGTACCAGCGTCTTTACTCATCCACGAAATATACGGCTTCACAACAAAGAGGGATTTGGGTACAAATATCTGAGTCGTTACAAAAATAGGAAAAGAAAATGTGTGAAGAGTCGTCAGGGCTCAATTGGGCTACGAGTTTTCTAGGTTCGACCGATACACCGCGACCCTAAATATTTACCAAAGAAGTGCAACTTTGAGGGTTTAAAGGGGATTTTAAAAGGTATAACTACACACAGAAAAGCCTCAGCCTTGTGACAAGCATCTCTATTCGCCCGAAAGGCTCTCGAGCTCATCCGAGTTCCATCGTAGGCTGCTTGAGAGTCGTCCTGGAACCTAAATTCCTTGGCTTGCTCCTCGGACCCCGTAAAGGACCACATAGTAGCGTCTTTTACCCTCCGGGCGTCGGAATATCGACATAGGATGGCAGATAGCACAGATAAGGGTGTGCAGCCTTTTCGATTTTCGCGTGGCAGCGCGCTTCGAAATGCCTCTTCTACGACTCAGGCTGCACCCCTTAGTGTCCGGGTTGGGGCCGAAACTCGCGTTGGAGGGGAGTGATGTCGACCCGGATGTGCTAGCTTCAAGGAACAGACGAATGTCCCGAGAGGGTGTCGACGAACAACGCAGTTCCACAAGGTCAAGTCCGTAGAGTTTTATGCCCTTCATTGGGTCGTCGGGGCTGAAGAAACCGGTTCAACAGTCAGAAACGAACACTTAGAACACTTTCTCACTTGAAAAAGAGGGGAAACCTACTTTTCAAACTCCTCTAAACGGACCAATAGTTCCAAGGCACCACGAGCCTGAGCACCAAGAGAGCTAGTGTAACAACCGCCACTGCAAATTAGGTTTTCCGTGACTTCTCACATGGGGTAACTGTGCGCAGGGGAGGTCTGTGGTGGACCAGACTCTGAGCGTCTTCTGTCTACGACGCAATTCGTCACAGATTTATCCAAATGGAGCTTGTAGTCCATTGAGGCGTCTTTGTGCTTCAAGTCAAGGTGGAAATCGTACTGTCCTCGGAATGGAGTTCGGTCTTGTATGCAGAGCCCGTTTCGAGAGTGAGTAGGGGCACAGAACTGGGAAATTTCAGGAAAATCGAAATTTGTCTTTTGGGTCAAATCGGATTCCTGTGCCATGTCGCGCATGGATGGGAATATGTGATCTTCAGTGGAAAAAGACAAAAGTGCATTAGAGCAAACATAAGCCAAAATGTCAAATCTGGAATTAAAATAAAACCGAAGTGCTCGGGATCCAAAGGAGAAAGAGACCAGAGAAAAGCCAAATCCCAACGCACCGAAAGCCCAAAACAGAGTAAGTCGAAGCCAACTTCCAATTGCAGCCTTGAAAATGCAGTACAGTTTATGAAATATAACGAGTAGTTTTCCTGATGTTGATGAACAGGGCAAGTTTCTTGGTCGTCTTTTCCTTCTCACAAGTGTCGTATGTATAAAGTGTATTATTTTGCTAAATCTAGTTATTTTTAAATTAATTATTGCCTATATAAGGTTTCAAGCAAAGATGGAAAATACATTGGCACTTGTGGTCTTGACGAAAAGATTCGCATTAGCCGTTTTTCGCAACTCTTCGCCATCGAAGCATTCTGCTTGGGACATAAAAAGTTGGTTTATTTTGAATGATTTATTAAGTTATTAGACCAGTCACAGAAATCGCCTTCCTTGAAAGCAACCACCTCCTATCCGTGGCCTCTGTAAGTCGAATTTTCAACGAGTTCATTGTCGATTTGCCAGGATGGCTTCCTTCGTCTATGGGAAGCTCTTGAAGGAACCGAATTAGACGCGTTAGATCTGACTCCTCATGTGGGCAAACTGCGTCCATCCAGTGAAGCGAAGGAATGTCTTGTCGATAATGTGGCCCCCTTGGGCGTTCGATCGTAAGTTTGCGGCTAAAGTGTCCATTTCTCCATTGGACACGACTGCATATTGGCCTTAAAGCTGTTTGACAACCTTGAATAAACCGTGAGCTAGCGCGTTTCACGTAAAGGTCTGCTAAAAGTCTTGCTTTATTCTACGCGCTCCATTTTTGCTTGCATGACTACATCGTTAGTATGCTGTGCTTTGCAACCTTCCCGTGTTATTTGTGGAATAAGTGCATATTTCTTACTTATAAAATGCATTTTTCTATTACATTTTCAATCTCTCCTATTAGTTAAACTCGTTACTGCAGTTTTCGTTTTTCTCTCCGTAATAATCCCTTCTAATTTGATGATTATCTTGCACTTAAACATTATTAGGCATTGTATTTCAGAGTTATGAATAAATGCGTAGTTTTTTGCTATATTCTGCTCTTGTACGAGTACATTTGTTTACCATGTTCCCTCGTTTTTTGTTTCCTTTATCTGGATTTATTTCACATGAAATGCTACTTTGACCTTTCATTTGGAGTGATGACTATCTTCACTGTTTCGTAGATAACACATGCCGTCGTGAAACAGGAAGCTCTGGCAGATTTCAAGCCTGATGAAGAGGTCTTTTTGTCACCATAACGTTGGAAGTCTGGCGAGACTATGAGTGAGTCAAGTTAATTTTGATACATCTTTCTCCTTCCTGTGTCACTTTTGTCGTCCATGTTTTGCCAATCGAAACTGAGTATTCACACGGCTACTAAAGTGTACTGTCATGCTGTAGTCCCTAACCATAACCCTAACCCTAACCGGAGCACCCGCGAGTCGCACCTGCGCAAGACCATCTGTCAGCTGAAGCCCAGTTAGGGCTGTAAATGCTGCATCATCCATTCCGAGGACAATACGATTCCCACCTTGACTTGAAGCACAAAGACGCCTCAAAGGACTACAAGCTCCATTTGGATGAATCTGGGCAGCGAATCTTTGTCCTCCGCACTAACTTTCTTCTTTCCCTCATCCCACGAAACGTCTACATTTGCATCATCTTCGCACTCTACACTTGCACGGCACGACGCAATGAAGGGGTTTGCCGCTGCCTCAATCACTGCCAAGGCGATGTGGACCGCATAGTAAGAGCTTCATCACCGTACAATCGCCTCTAACGAAATTCCGCGAACTAGACGGTCATCTGACTGTCCTAGTACCTCTAAACCGTCAGAGATCGGCACCTCCTGTGACGAATTGCGTCGTAGACAGAAGACGCTCAGAGTCTGGTCCACCACAGACCTCCCCTGCGCACAGTTACCCCATGTGAGAAGTCACGGAAAACCTAATTTGTAGTGCCGGTTGTTACACTAGCTCTCTTGGTGCTCAGGCTCGTGGTGCCTTGGAACTATTGGTCCGTTTAGAGGAGTTTGGTTTTCTTCTGCAAACATGTTTGTTTATTTTATGTATCTATTATGGGATGTAGCGAATTCATCGTTTTAAAAGGATATGGGTAGTTGTGAAATGTTATTCAATGAACATTTGTAATTGTTTGCGTTTAAAGTCATTCTTGCCATTTAAGACAAATATGATGGAATGGTGAGTTAAAACTATACACTTTCTGAAATTGTGCAATACTTAAGGATGGTTTATATTAAACCACTTCATTTTGAACTCGAATTGCAGGTTTGATAATTTACTGAACGATTTTCAAAAGGGCAGTAAAACGATACGAGTCCTCTCCACACGGCAAAAGGGTTTTCTCCTATCATCATTACCACCCGTTGCGGAATTTTTAGTTTCTGAGTATGCATTTCGGGCTCCAAAGTGCCATTTCGGGCAGTCAGAGGTTACTTTTCATCAACCCTCAAGGAGTACCTCCTCTTCTAGATAAGATCAAGGCTATCTAAAAGTTTCCAAAGCCGACATCCACGAGCGGGCTCAAACGTTTTTGGGCATGTTGAACTTTACTAACGCTTCACAGTCATAAACGTACCTGTTTAATAAAGACATAATTGCCGTCAGAAACAAAGCATTCTACGAAGATGAGAAAGAATCGAGAGTCGACTTTATCGTGAATTGCATCATAGTTATTGCAAATCAAAGCCTAAAAAGAGATTAAATAGTTTGTGCAAAAATGTGTGAATGTTTTCTCTTGATTCACAGTAAAATGTGTTTCGTTTATTGTTCTTGGTATTTCTGCTCTATTTACCACCTCTGTGGATCGCTTATAACTTATAACAGAAAATTTAGGCTGTTTTCGCTTGCCACTATTTATAGCCATCACAAAAATGAATAGACTAACGTATACATGTATGCAGAGCTGCAAGATCAAAACATTCCATGAACCGAATTTCCTCATTTTTTCAGTGGAATCCCTAAAGACGGCCTCTCTTTAGTGTGATATTAAAACTGTAGCATCATAATCGTGAATTATATATATTTAATAATGTATTTAACATTGTAATATTGACTAAAAATAGAAAATAAATTCTATATTTGTTTACCTGCATATTTGAATTTAAACAAATTAAAAATTGCATAGAACAAAAACACAGGAGTTTTTATTTACACTGAAAATATCCTTTTTGTGAATAAATACACGAAACCTTTTTTCAAAAGTTTTTTTTGAAAAAAATGCCTTGTGTACTGATTGCATATATTTGTCAAAAATGCGACGAAAAGCTGCCGTTAAGATGACTCAAATAATGAATTTGGCCTGCTTGTTTTAAAATCTTTTGTAATTAAGCTCAACAAACACGCGCCCTTACCCACTAAAAATCATATTATCGGCATTAGGCACAGCAGCCTTTGACTGATCAAGAATTTACGTTGGAGACCTCGTATTAACCAGCTTTATTTAACAAATTACCGGTTAAACTTAATTTCATCTCTCTTGATTATTTACAGAAAAAATTACTCTTCTTTGACTGATTTTCTTGTGTTTCACTCCAGAAATCACATAGCCGTGTGGTAATATAGACGATAACGTTTTTTTACATATGAGTTCTAATTTATCAAGCGTTGCCAAACTGAATAGTAACCACTCATTTTACCCATTCAAAAGGGAAATGTGTTGAAAGGGGCCATCAGTTGTCCAACGCACATTGAATTTCTTTGTTGCAATTAGAATAATCATGCCTTTCTGGTTGCTTAAATTTGAAATCATTACTCTAATCCCGTTTTTACTTAGTTTGAATGATGCATCATGTCAGCCAAAACGATATCAAATTACTAGTTAGGAGAAGAAAAATCGCTCAATTACTCGCATCTGCAAAAAACTGCATCAAAACAATGAGAGTTTTGTTAATTTTTTCCACCCAAACATGTAACGTGAATGTGTGAGAGAAGGCCTTACCTCGAAAGGGACAAAATAAACACGGATCGGTGGTGATTGCCTCTACATTTCAACACATGGCCACTGTGTTGCACTCTCTCTCTCTCTCTAATGAGTGTTACAAAAACAACTGGAAAGACTCCTTCAATTAAGTAAAGAACGGTGTGCAGGACTATCACTGACCTGAATACGATCAGCGTGCAGACTGCGAAACCTCAAACTAGTTGACAAAGACTCGTTCAAATCCATAAGCAACAGGCAATCAATGCCAAATATTCCAAGGCTTCTCTCTACCTCCCTACATCCTACTTACTCTCAAATCTTCCACAATCACAGCCTTCACGATTGATACGACAAACAAATCTACCACTATGGGCTAAAGTCTCACGTAGAATTTGCTGGATCTCATTCATTGCCACAAGGTTCTACCCGTAAATACGCAAACTTCTTCAAGACAACTCTGAGTTATCATTGACGATGCTGAAGCTCCTCATCTTGAATAACTCTTAGGTTTCTATAAATTATAAATACATTGCACGATTTAATAATTATGGGTCTACATTTCAACACTCCTCTTAGCGGTAGTCGAAATATTGAAGGTAACTGTAGTGTACAAGGACAAGTGAAACTAGGTCACTGAAACAAAATGATGTTATGCATGTCGAACTGCAACATTCAATAATGAAGGTTGTTAACAAAGTAAGTTAAAATATATGCACAATCAGGCCTACTTCGGCCAAATAAATCAGCAAGTATTGCACTCCTTCATTTGCTTTTAGAGGGAGTTAGGGCTATTTCTGAGAGCCAACGCTGCCGTATTCGATTCAATCAGGCTGACTATCTGTTCCACATCTTACCGCCGATCATTTTGCGATATAACCTTAAAATCGACTTGATCTTATGTCGATGAGTCGGTGACATTATTATTACCCCAACTGGCAAACGTGTTGCAGGCAGTTCCCTGCAGTTCCCATCAGAACGTACTTTTGTATTAAGTTCTACAACTACGTGGTTACAAGACTGCTATATGCCTTTTCTCGAGGGGCTAAGCTATCACACGTGAAATAAGGTTTTGACTGCTCTTTTATTGATTCTATATCTATTTTGTATATTTTGCATTACTTGTCAGTACTACTGATGCAGTTATTTTATTTTCCATTTATTTTACTAACAGTGCATCAGTAGAATTACGGATCACATTATTAATTTTTATGACTTGAGTTAAAAATTTTTCGAATTCAGAGCAAATGTTAGAACTAAGTATCTCTTGCCAAATACGACCAGGCGTTTTCATTATTGATTGTGATTTTGAGCACAAGAGCACCAGAGCAGTAACATAGTGTTTTACTCCATTAGGTTTAAGCACTTACGACGGAAAGGCACGCTACCTTGCGCCAGATTAAACGATTTTCAGGGCTGAGGGGGTTGGGAAGAAGCTTCCACTAGCAGAGATTGCTGCTACTCACCATCGCCCAACTAGCTAGGAAGCACATCGATCGACGTTCACGAAAAATGCACAATTTCACCACAGTTAGTCCTACTAAATTAGCTAATCAAGTCTGAGCAAATCTAGAAGCGAAAACGCCAAGAATTTACACTGTGGAGTCCTGTAAAGGCACAAATAATGCACTCAAAAGGGAGCGAACAATTCGCCCATGACCTGCTGAATAGAGTGGCTGCTAGATGTCCCAGAAACTGAGGAGAATAAGGCCACCAAAGCCGCGGAGGTCGAGGTCTCATCTTAGGTTTTCTCCAAGACTCTGCTAGAAACCCTTCTTAGTGGTCCTCCTTCAGGGAGGCCCTTCGAGCTCATTACGAATTTGTCCTGCTAGTCTCCATCAATAACAATCGCCAATTACCCCATATTGGCCACAATCGCCAACAGTTGATATTGTTAAATCAATTAATGTGGCCTTAAAGTTGCATGTCCGGAATGGTAATGAGAACCTCTGCGACGTAATACATTTGTACTCTTGAGGATATGGTAGCGTTCCCTTTGATTTTGTGAATTCAATGAAGAATCATTATTAGATCATTATAGTCATTATCATTACAGGTTTTAACACAGGAAACGCCTAGTTCAGAACAACTAGAAGAGCTATGCTAGGTAAATTCTCACCAAAATGTACACCACCTTAAGCGTAAGAGTCTCAAAGATGTTCTGCTTCATCCTCGATAATGTTTACTTGTTATTATTTAAAAATATCTGTCATTCATGATTTATATGAATGCAGGTTTCCAACAATTTCCTGGGTAGTGGGATATAGACATACAACTTAAATCCAACTATCGTCTGTTTCGCCCTTACATGGCTCTGATTGTTGTCGTACGTGAAGTCAGAAACAGGTTTATTTAATATATTAGTAAATATCAATGAAGAGATTTGAGTTTTTGTTGCTCATTTAGTATTCCAAAAATAGTGCACTTTGCAATTGTAGGCATACTTGCAAATTGTTACGCATGAAAAGCGGATGGACGACGAAGTGAAGATTTGCCTGAGGCGTCGCGCGACAGCAAAGCGTGCGCTACCTCGGCCCAACCAGAGCTGAGGACGGAGACTGCACCGGTGCTGCGCTTGACAATGCCACAACGGTAAGGGCCTAAATTGTGCGAAACCAGGCCCCTCCTGCGCTCACAGGTACTCAACTTCAAGCTTAAGGCGGCTCGCATTGGGACATTCGTCAGGCTCACCTCGCTGCACGGTATGTCCACGGCCATGACAAACACGGCTAAACGCACGGCGTTGGACATTGGGCGGCGTCGGGCGAACTCCCCGGAGACACCAAAAGGGTGTCGATCGGCCCTTGTGGTTGAAACTCGTAGCAGCCGTCCAGTCCGTTCCCGTGAGTGGGTGCAGCAACTCCGCACTGGCTGCACCTCTCAGTGTCCGGGTTGGGTTGGAAACTCGCGTTAGTGTGCAGCGATGTCGACCCGGAAGTGCTAGCTTCATGGAACAGACGAATGTCCCGAGACGGTGTCGACGAACAACGCAGTCCCACACGGTCAAGTCCGTAGACTTTTATGCCCTTTATTGGGTCGTCGGGGCTGAAGAATTGGGTGTTACAGTCAGGATCAAACACTTTAAACACTTTCTTACTTGAAAAGGAGGGGAAACCCACTGTTCAAACTCCTCTAATCGGACCACTAGCTCCAAGGCACCACGAGCCTGAGCGCCAAGACAGCTAGTGTAACAACCGGCACGGCAAATCAGGTCTTTTGTGACTTCTCCCATGGGGTAACTGCACACGGGGGAGGTCCTCTGTGATGGACTAGACTCTAAGCGTCTCCTGTCTACGACGCAATTCGCCACAGTAGGTGCCAATTGTTCACGGTCTACAGGCACTAAGACAGCCAGATGACCGTCTAGTTCGCAGTATTGCGCTAGAGGCGACTGTATGGTGATGAAACTCTCATTCTGCGGTCCTCCATCGCCTTTGGAGTGATTAAGGCAGCGACAAACCCTTTCGTTGCGTCGTGCTGCGGACGTGTAGAGTGGGATGATGCGAATGTAGAGGTTCAGTGGGGTGAGGGGAAGACGGAAGATGGTGCGGAGGACGAAGGTACGATCGCGGTTGACGAAAATGACTCGCTGCCAAGATTCACCCAAATGGAGCTTGTAGTCCTTTGAGGCGTGTTTATGCTTCAAGTCAAGGCGAAAATCGTATTGCCCTTGGAATGGTGTTCGGTCTTTTATGCAGAGCCCGTTTCGAGAGTGAGTAGGGGCACAAAACTGGGAAAATTCAGGAAATTCGAAATTTTTTTGTGTCAAATCGGATTCCTGTGCCATATCACGCGTGAATGGGAATATATGATCTATAGCAAAAAATACAATGAGCATTAGAGCAAACATAAACCCAAAATGCCGAACCTGGAATTAAAATAAAACATAAGCGCTCGGAATCTAAAGAAAAGAACGATCAGAGAAAAGCCAGAACCCAACGCACCGAAAACCCAAAACGGAGTAAGTCAAAGCCAACTACAAACTGCAGCCTTGAAAATGTGGTACAGTTTATGGAATATAACAAGTTGTTCTCAATAAACTAACTGATGTATTTTTGCTATTTAAAGGCAAAATTTTTATTTACATTTTCAAACTGACATACAATTTTACAGCAAATTTGATTTTGGTGTGTCAACAGAGAATCTGAATCTTTATAATTCATTTAAATGCATTACTAGGTTTTTTGGATTTCAATAAATTTGTCGAATGCAAATAATGCAACATAAATGTTGAGTTCGAGGTTAGACTGCATGAGTTGCACACACCGGGTGTACAACATGCTCTACTCTATCTCGACGGTGCGAGCCACTGCTGCAATTGCTGCTCCGTTATGCGCGTATTATTCGAAACGGCGACTGAATCCAATGCCCAGCCTAAAGCGACTTGGGAATATCATCTTTGGATACATGCTGAAATTCGTGTCGTATTACGCGGATGGGCAGTTAAAACTCACGTTTGAATCGTTAGAAGTCATGTCTGTGTTTGGAACCTTTAAAATGCAATTAAAGTTGTAAAAGAGATGATTATTCTGTTAGGCGGATCATCAACTTACCAGAGCGAAAGCGTGAAACATGTCCTCTTGTGACTGAGAGAACCATTCGATTACCGAATTTGCTAAAACGGTTACCTAGACGGTTATAATCACACACCTACCATAGTCTACAACGCTACCTCAGAATATTCAGTTGATAGCAAAGAGTCCAGCTTACTCAATACAGTGTAGAAAAAGGGCAAACCCTTCACGTTCAATAATGACGGGTTGGTTGGATTCAGTAAAATTTAAATAACGGATCAAGGATCGCTCATCACTAGAGCTAACTTTCAATCGATTCATAATTACATTCTCCGCATTACATTCATAGTAACGATTTGTTTTTCCAAAAATACTAATCATCCTTAAGGTAATAGGACGTCATCATCACAAAAAGAGAGATAGGCATGGATACACACACCTACAAACACGCATTCATCACTGTACACCTTCGCAAATGGGAGGGTGGGGGGGGGCTCGCAAAAACTACTCATAAGGCAACTCCGCGACCAGGGGCATTAATTTTCACTTCTAGCTAGCTGCGGATTTGCCGGGAACCACTGGGTGGAGGACAAGGGGTTCTGCCGATTCCTGGACCGAGAGGACTGGATGTGCGTGGACGTGGAAAAGGCCTCTGGAAACTTGTTCGGTGACACATCGAGAACTTCCACAGCCACCGCCATGAGGGCGTTGGATCGTGCGTTACACGAAAAGGGGCTCTAGGGAGACACTGAGTTCACTAGCGGGCGCAAGAAATACTTGGTCACCTGAGAAACTGAAAACTGAAAATGATCAACTACTGAAATATCATTTCAGTAGACACTGTGAAGGGTAACGGTTTCGGGCTTGGCGAAGAGGGTGCATTTTGGGTCGTAGGTGGCCCCTACTATCCGCATTATCTTGGCGTCGTAGAGGACCTAAAACAGATATAATAAGTGCTACTTAAATGGTAGTTCAGCGACCAGGTAGAGAGAGCAAATATGCAACTCTACTTAAATGGTGATTTAGCGACTCGGTAAAGGCACAAGCTACTCAATAAATATTTCAGCGACTTACGTGACGGAGAAGAGAGACGGAAGGAGACGGAGAAAGGAGGTGGCCATACTGCGAAGCGAGGAACTCCATCGTGGCACCGGAGTACCGTGACGTCATGGAGCAGATGGAGAGCCGCAGGTGCACAAAGAAGACTCCCTTCACCTGTCCACCCTCATCGATCCACGACTGGTAGCTGAAGTAGTAGTCCTTCACCTCACCACCAACACCATGGCCTGCTGCATGGTAGCCGTTCGACTTCTCAAAAAAGAGGAAAACACGTTAGATCATATTTTGGACGTAAAATGTGACTTTCTCTTAGGGGAAGGAAGACAACCCACTCGCTAGGCAGAGGAGTCGAGGTGACCAGCTCATCGATGGAATCTGGAAGGCAAATGCGAACACGCTTGGCAGGTGGTGTAAGGTTGGCGCTCTCGCTAGAAGAGATGGGATTCTTTTGTGTCCTTGATGTGCACTAACCCCAGTCGGAGGTGCGCCCAGTGGGCATAACGAGGCTCTGCCAAGTCAAGATGGAAAATCTACAGAAAAAACCGAATTAAATCGATCGATAGATGTCTGCCATGTTGGATGGCGGTGACAAGGGCTACCTTCCGCTCCTCCAAGAGGTTGCGTACAACATAGACGGTGATTTAGTGGACAGAGAAGCGTTTCCCCACTTGGCTCATGGTCACACGAAAATCCCCAGTGGCGAAAATGAACTCCGCAATCTTCAAAGCCCTCTTCTCATTCGATTTGCCACTCAGAGTGGCGTTTTCCTCGGCGCTACCACCGTTCGCCTTGTTTTGATTGGTCAGTTCTTTCGCTTTCGCTGCGCCCCTATTCAGTGGGGCCAGGCATTTGGTGAGAACACGCCGACAAAGTACCTCGTGCTCGGCTTCACCGTCAACCACATTCACATGGCTCGAGGTGGTTGGAGCGATGGCCTCAATGGTTCCATGAGAGAGGTTCAATGAGAGACGAATATCGATCTGTGGGGTCTTGCCCTTCAAGAGGGGGCTTCGCCACCACTCCGACCACCACCATCACCGTCTGCGTGATGGGTCCTGCGTGTTTGGGGGCATCTCCATCAGGGTTTCGGTGAGAGTCGAGGTTGCATTTATGGCATCCGCCCCCTCCAAAAGCTCCATCGTCATTGCGATGTGTGTCAATTCACCAAAATGCGGCATTGAGTTGATTTTCCCGTCTGTTGCTTCGATTGTCGTGTCGAGGCCTCATCGTCTGTTCCACTAAATACCACACGCCTTCGGTCCTCTGTAAACGGTAATATAAATTGCCAACTACCGATTTATTTTCAGTGGGACAATTTTTTACGAAAACGGGAAAAAGCTGGACACATGCACGGCTTTCGGAGGATACTGATGCAACTAGTGTCGAACTTCACGCGAAGTTTCACTTGCTACAGAAACAGAAATTAGTTTACTAACCCAAAAATGTGATAAATTGTGTGAGTGTCCTGTGCAAAATCACCGACTGGCTCTAGGGCACATCCATAAATGTTGCAACCATTCCGCCTGAGGTGGGTTCTGTAAAGTCGTGTTTCATGACAACGACAACCCAGTCGGTTTTATCGGGTTCTGCAGCATCGGCGGAGGTGGAATTGAGTCTCTGCTTCTGACGCCTCAAACGCGAGCGCATTCGTCTCGATTCATCGTAGAGTTGACGCTGAATCTCCCACGTCTCCATGAAGAATCTGATGTAGATTGACAGCTTGATGTTGCACCACGAGGATAGCCTTGAAATGAAAATAAGATAGGGTAATAAAGTTAATTGAAGGAGAAAAAGTCAGATAACCACTCACCGCAGTGTGAGTATCACCCGAAAATGCATCGCGATGATGAGATGGGAGTCCTGAAAATAAAATAAATGATCGCTATTTAGAAACAAGTAGTCGGTATTTCGTAGACATGCATCACGCACTTCACAGATTTTGTTTTTGCGAAGGAGTCAGTTTATGCTAGACACTTGATGAGCGCATTCATCTGCTCATAGGGGTACTGTTTGAGCACTCGATTTAAGAGGCCGCAGTCGTGTGGTCGCTCAGGCTTAGGTCGGAACCGAATAGCACCCTAAAGTGGTAAATTTAGCTCAGGTAATGCCCCTTTTCGTTTACTGATAGCACATTAAGCGCGTTCACTGACCATTAGGTAGCTTCTTAGCGTTTCCACGACGATGGCCGGACAATTGGGGCCAATATCGGGTAACAAGCGGTCGTTATTGATGGAGACTAGCAGGACAAATTCGTAACGACCTCGAAGGGCCTCCCTGGAACCACTGAGAAGGGTTCCTTGCAGAGCCTTGGAGATAGCCTGAGCTGAGGCCTCGGATTCCGCGGCTTCGGTGGACTTTTTCTCCTCAGTTGCTGGAACGGAGCCATCTACTTAGATGGTCATCTTGTTCTGAACACCAACAAAAGCAATTTTTGTAATTTCAAATTAGCAAATTGACCGGACTTGACTCGTAACTAAAATTTTGGTCATTTGCTGAACCCCACTAAGGGGTTTTGAATGCCTAGTTTGTAAATTTCCAAAAGTTTTTGCTAATAACATTAAAAAAGAAGATTAGAATGGGAATTGTAGAGAACGGCTGAGTGTTTTGATAAAGGGCTGCCCTGTAATCTGTACAAAGCAATCTTATCAGAGTTTTAATAATTTTTCGCATAGGTGACACTTTAATTTATGATGATATTTCAAGGGTACTAAATTTCACTGATATTAATAGCATTTGCTTAAATTTTTCATTTGGTTTTAACGATAGTATATGTGGAGGACATGAAATGTTTCAAGTTTCTCAACAAATAATCCCAAAATCATGTCTATTTCTAATGTTGTTTCACTAATCCGCTGAAGCTGAAGGAATGCTTTTCAATCGATTGAGGCTGTTTGAGGTACAACGAGATTACTGCTATTAATATTGCAACAAGTGTAAGTGCGATTGCTGCCGACTTAGCAACTTAAATAGAAGCATATTTGCATTAATTCTTGTATTTTGTTTGCCGAGTCCATGAAATGGTCTAAGAAAACGTATATAAGACAAAACGGATTCGCAGGTAAATCGGAAGAGTCAACATTGTATTCTCATTCATAGTTTGAGTGAAGTAACTTAGAAACTGAGAGAAAGCTTTTCAACCCCTTTGCAGTGCTGTTGAAGAAATGTTTTCAATGTGAAAATGGTATTGTCAAACACAAATTGCAACACCAAACTCATCAAACGGATGAACAAATTAACCCATATGTCGGGTTAGACTAAATTTAAAGAAAACGTGAATTTG
>JAUOZQ010000916.1:0-21279 GCA_030710315.1 Anomotaenia brevis
TTCCCTCGTATAAGACAAGAAGTCCCGACACCAAAAGGAGATGGAAGACGTCGGTACCAGATGTTTTATTCGTGACGTGTGCATAGATGTTGACTGGATTTTCGTAAGTTGCGCATTTGCGGGTACAACCTTGTGGCAATGAATGAGAAGTAGCAAATTTTACGCGAAACTTAATCCATAGTTGTAGATTTGTCGTATCAATCGTGAAGGCTGTGCTTGTGGAAGATTTGAGGGCAATTAGGATGTAGGAAGGTAGAGAGAAGCCCTGGAATATATGGCATTGATTACCTATTGCTTATCGATTTGAACGCGTCTTTGTCAACTAGTTTGATGTTATGCAATCTGCACGCATTCTTTCATTCACTCATTCGGAGTGAGTGTTGTTTCTAGCCGTTTCTTAAGCTCATAAAACATGCTATGGCAGGGCTTCGATGAAGAGGAGGCGTTTATACAATATCCTGACTGGTGGAGCATAACCAGTGTGTGCTAGGTGATTGTTTTGCTCCTTTATCGCTTTTTAAAGCTTGGCACGATTGAGTGAAGGTACTAGAGCAGAACCTGAAGCAACAGCAGTTCCTGCGTGACTGCGAACAAGCCGAGGACTGGATGACTTTGCCACAGGCGTCTCTCGTGAGCACCAATGGAGACGGTGTGGACAAGGTGGACGTTCTCATCAAGAAGCACGAGAGCTTCAACCGCGCCATCACGGCACAGGAGGCCAAGATCCAGGCTCTGGACGCGTCGGCCAACACCCTGTTGGCTGAGGGGTACTACGATGCCCCCGGGCATCCAGGCTAAAGGAGATGTGGTTCTCGTTATAAAAATAACAATAGTGATAGTACCCAAAACTGCCCCATTTAATCTGCTTATTTTAGCTTAGTAAATGTCATACGTTGACTGACATTTATTTAATAGTTGCTTCTCAGCAATTCTCTGGGTGAAATACCGTTTTGAAAATATACACCACTTTTAAATTGCAGTGAAAAAAGTTGATTCATTAGGTGGTTACTTTTAATATCAGTCCAAAGAGGATGTTTGTTTGATTATGAAAAAGTGATAGGCTACCAAAGTTGATGTTACCGTACTGCGAATTGCAAGGAATGGGAGGAGTCAGCAGAGCCGAGAAGAGAACCTGAGCAGAGACCAAGGGAACGTTAAAGGTTGAACCAGCCACGCCTGATACTTTAGTATTACATGCGATGTTATAGGCAATAAATTCGAATTCGTACTTGAAAGTCTGTTTTGGATCTTAATCAATTACCAGTTTTGAAAAATAATGGCTAGTTATTAAAAATTCATATATTTCAAAATGATAAAACTGTCTCACCAACAATTTAAATAACTTTTAAATGTATGTTTTAGCAATGTCTTCACATTAGGCACTAAAATGCTTTGCATACTATGTTGCTTCTTTTAATTTTGCCACACCACTTTATTATTATTCTGCAAATATTTTAGTCTTATGAGTTATTAAAGATTCGCTTCGAGTTTTAACTTGAGGTGGCACCGTTGGATTTAATGGAAGAAAGAGACCCAAGGTGGGTGGCGGGAGTTTGTAATGGATTATTCAATTTATTGAAAGGTTTTCAAGGGCTCATGAATTCGCCAGAGAGTCAGATTCCGTCTTCACTTAGCTCGGCCAAGTTCCACCCTGGGTGACATTGCGTTATATGACGCCGAAGCCAGCCCCTGTGGCGGTAGGACATACGGCAGGACCCCACAGGACATGCAAAGGGCTTTGCCTCAGCCACGGTTGAACCTGCCCCAACATTGGCAGTATGTGCAACTCGCTACAAACGCCTGTTCATCTCCTTCACCGTCGCGAATCGCCTCGAACAGTTAGGATTCGTGCAGACAATGTCACACTCACGCGAACCCACCAAGTGGGGTTTGAGTCGCGCCGCCTTTGACACGGACTGGAGAGCCATGCATCCGAAACACCATCCGAACCGAGGAGCTCCATAACATCCATGCGAAGTTGTTACACCCAGTCACGGGAACGGACTGGACGACTGCTACGAGTTTCAACCCCAAGGGCCGATCCACACACCCTCTTGGTGAATCCGGAGAGTTTGCTCAACGCCAGCCAAAGATTCAGGCGTCGTGAGCGCAACTGTGTCAAGGTGGCATCCAACTCACTCACAGTCATATCTCTCCGGGACAGTACGCCCAATGCCATACGTTTAGCCGTGCTTACCACAGCCATGAGCTTCCTGTCATCAGTCACTCGCAACACCACCGTCGACAGGCCATACAGCAAGGTGGGCGGTCAGAGGCCTTATCCGCACAATCTGACCCCTTGCACTCGTTGCATTATCAAGCACCGCACCGGTACAGTCCCCATCCTCAGCTATGATGGAGCCAAGGTAGCGCACAGTGCGTTGACGCGCAATGGTAGTGCCCCCCTCTAGGGTGAGCGCCTCAGGCACGTCTCCCCTCCCAACATGCATCCATAGAGTTTTGGCCGAATCTATTTGCATGTTGTACCTACTGAGAGTGTTGAGGAGCCTGTTTAACATCGCTTGCGTCTCCCCAGGTGACCTGCTCACTAGGCAGACGCCATCACCATACTCCAGATGACTGAGGACCCATGTCTCCTTTTCAGGGGAGACGAGGGGTACGCCGAAGGCCTCACCTGCAGGAACAAATTAAAGAGAATTCGTCCCTCCTTCGTGCCCTGGCGGACTCCACGTTTGCACGTGAAGCTCTGGGCTGCTCCTTGTATGATACTCACTGGTCGATCATGGAGCTGCTGCATGGCGTATTGAACATTCCACGATGCTCCGACCCGTCGTAGCACATCAAACAGCGCCGAGTGCGGAACAGAGTCAAAGGCTTTGATGATGTCCACAAAGACAAGATCAGCAGAGCACCCCTTATCCAAACACTTCCTCACAAGGGTGCGCACGGCCATGATTGCATGTTCCATCGAATAGCCTGTCCTGAAGCCATACTGCGTCTCAGACAGTTCCATGATCGGCCAAAGGGTACCATACAAGGAACAACACAGGTCTTTACGTACAAACGACGTTGCATCTTGTTGGAGGAGACAAAGAATCTGCTTCCTCTGCGGTGACTGCGATGCCGAAGAGGAAGATGATGATAGTAACTAAGACCATGATTTCGATGACTGGTGGAGACAATCAAGTCGTATTTCGAGGCTCTGCCAATGCTCTCAGGACGTGGACAATTTCGGACTTGTGATCCTTGCAATATACCCATTCACTAAAAACAAATGGCCTTCTTGATTTGGGTTTTGTAATGATTGCATTCTCGGGGGATTGTGAAGTGGTTCATGTCCTTTTAAATTTATTCCTAAAATCCAGAATCTTGTTAAGCTTTTAAATAATTAACACTGGTCTTAGTGTAAAAAGGTATTGGTTGGAGAATTTTCAGTGAAATATCTGTACCAACGGCTTATTTCCGGACCACGGTTATCATTAACGGAATTATTAGTGACAGTTGAAAAAGTGGATAAAACTCTCTAAAAAATGTAGAACATTGATTTATTTGCACATTTCAGTATTTACTAAACAAAAGCCACTTTAAAGGGAATGAAATCGGCGTTTGGGATTCAGTTTGATATAAAATTTGTGCGTCTGGGGATCAACTGCCTTTTAAATATTCAGAAAGAACATCCCGGTGGGGCCGTTAATGGAAGTAGGTGTCGAAATTGTCCACCCGCCGCAGCGAAATTCTAATTAAAGAAGGCTATTTAGATCCATAATATCAAAATAGGACTTTATCTTACCTAAAAAATAATTCATCGGGTCTAGTCGCGGTGTCACCTAGCTGAACGACGAACTTCATTTCAAATGACCGGTTGTCATAATTGACACACCGAAATTCGCCCATCGTGGAAATATCTTCGAGATGGCCCAATGTTCAAGAGGGTATTCCTCGTGCTAGGGTTACTCATGTTGGCTATGGGATTTAAATACATATTTCAACTGTTATCAAACGCGAGCGTAATTGAATCACAAAACGGTTCGTTTCTGGACGTCGAACAAAGAACCGTAGGTGCTGGATTGACCTTCCTTCTACTTGGGTGAATGCAGGTACATATTTACGGTGCATTTTGAAGCAAATACGAGTGGCTTTATTTCGAAATTTCACCCTTGAAAATCTACGAAGTGTTGAGCATTAGCACAGAAAAGCATAAGTACACACGGGTCATTGGGTGTGTGCTCAAGCCAATCAAGATCGGAGCTGTCAGAGTGAAGCACCAATTAATCAATCAGCTCTCGGCAATTGGCTGCCTTGTGCCTTGCTCACATGCTATAAAGGCTGATGATCAGCGCATGTCTTAAACTTCAAGTGTTTTTTTGCCAATAAGTCCTCTACTTTGCTACACAAATGAGTGGATTACACTTTGCCTCTGAGATTTTCTCCGAATCAAATGCAGCTAATGTCTTTTTAGTCTACCCGCAGGAGCTAAGAAGCGCCGGGAGGTATTTGGATCTTGACATCGAGGTGAGGTGCTGCAGTTGATAACTGATCTTTTGCCACCTTTAGACTGCAGACGGTTAAACAATACGGGCACACCGGTGGGTCATAGAGGCCCGATTCCCGATTCTGCGCAGACACTTCCGCGACGATGTGCAGCGAGAGCAGCTCGATCTCACACGTTTTCCCGCCAAGTAAGCAACTTCCATGTCCTCCCCACTACGCTGAAACTCAACTTCCTCTTTTGATACGTTCACCGTGTTCCGCTTCGTGAACTTCATAGGGCAGTGAAGCCGGTAATCGACTATGCCTACGGCACACAAATCGAGGTTACCGAGGAAACTGCCCTTCAAATACTCCTGCTTGGGCAGAACCTCAAATGCCCAGAAATCGCTCAGTGGTGTCGACGCTTCATCTGCCCTCGGTGAGTCGTCTTTCCTCCCCCTCCTCCTCCCCTCCCACACAGCACCGCAATCTCGTGTACTAGTCATTTTGCTTTCCAATGTGTCTGAAGAATCAACGAGGCGAACGTTCAAGACGTTTGGAAGACGGCGAATTGGAGTTCGGATGAGGAGCTGTTGCGTGCCTGCGTCCCCACAATGATGGCGCACTTTGCAAGGGCTCCAATCGAGCCTCTCCTGCTGGAGGTGACCCAGGCACCGGGTTTGCGGTGTCTTCTGTCCGGCGAGAGATCGGGCGGGCTGTCGGCTCTTTCCAAGGTCTCCGCTCTCGCCGCGTGGGTCAACGCAGTGCCAGACAGGGAGATGGAGCAGCTGCGCATCAACGCCTTCCCCGACCTCGTTGCTCTCATCAACTTCGCAGTGATATGACCAATTTCCTTGTCGACGAAACCCTCCTCGCCATGCCCGCATCCAGCAGGTGAGTTGCTCAAACACGCGTCTCTTTTTCGCTTTCATTTCTGTGGAACCATATGACAGTAACAATTTCTGAAAAACAAAAAGCGAGCTGCGATGCACCTAGGAAAATGGGTGAAATTGGCTTCTTTGTCAATTGCAGGGAAGTGTTGTGTGCGCAAATGAGGAGGACGATGGCTGTGCCAAGCACTTCTCGTGCCGCCCCGAGGTTCGTCACATACACACTGACCCACACCAACACCAACTCTCACATTCTAACTGCCATTCTCACTGAAGTCCCATTTGCCCAAAGCAAAGTAACAGAATGCTCCTCACCTTGTCTAGACCTCAGCCGTGTGAGCCACTTCATCAGTAGAGACGTTATCGTGTATTAGAATCTATCCCCTTCATTGGCAATGTGTCTCTTTGTTTAAAAGTGGAAACTAGTCTAGACGAAAGTGAGTAAAAAAGTGAACATTTATTTTATTTTTTTTTGGTAGAGATCCGCTTAGATCCAAATCGTTGCTTTGAATTAATAATGTGAATCAACAATTGGCGTCCTTGTTTGGGTTTTTAGGAGGGATGACGCCTTTTGGGCCGTCAGCAGGAACAGCAGTACGAGACTAGTCACCAGAGTTACACTGCAGCCCCTTCGGTGTGAAGTGCAGGTAAATTTCGAGAACCGAGATGGATCCTGTTTTGCATGTCACGATGGTGAGTCTCTGGGTAGTGTTGACGCTTACATTCGTGTAGGTCAAATCCACGTTGCCGGAGGTGTTGTGAGTGGCGAAGTAGAGACCCGGCGAAGGGACAGCGCGCGTCCCTTCCGCCCATGACAGTTGCTCGTGCGGGTCACGCCTGTGTCGCGACTGACCGGTTTCTGTACGTGCTCGGAGGCGGTAATGAGGTCGAAGGCTTTCTTTCGTCTTGTGAAAGATACAGCTGGGCACAGGGCAGGCAAGTGGAGCAGCTTTAACTCATCCTCATGGGCTTTTATCTAGTTTGAACTCTGAAATCGGTGCTCGTTGCAGGTGGGAGAGGATCCCGGCCATGCACGTAGGACGAGAGCTGCTTGTGACAGTGGGAGTTCCGGGATCCGGACTCCTCGCAATCGGTGGTTGCAAGGATGATGATAGAGATTTAGATGAAGTTGATAGTTGGTTAAATGAAGTTGAGCTTCTGCAGCTCAACGGTGAAGCCGAAGATGTCACTTCGTGGCAACCAATGGCGCCGATGCTTCGATTTAGAAGTTGGCCTTCTGCCTGCCACTGCGGAAGTTCCGTCTTCGTTTGCAGCTATGACAAAAACGATTTTGATCTTGAAAGACTTGACATGACAGCCGGAGCGACGGGGCAATGGACGCGAATCGAATGCAAATTCACTTTCACAGAGGGTTCTTGGCACCGTCTACTGCCACTGAATGGATCCGTGTGGATCATAGGTGATTCGCTTGCACCCTACTTCCTTTAATCTATTCAGGTAACATCTCTTTTATGCCATCCACTCAGCTCGCGATTCACATCGAGGTTCTCTATGAGAAATAGCATTTGCTCCATCTTTCAACAGTTCGATTTCAACAATAATGCAACCATCTTCATTTAGGTGATTATGGTGGAATGTACGAGGTGGAGTTGGCGGAGGGTGCACGGGTAAGTGGAATGCGCAGAAGCCTCGGAGTGCCAGAGAAGTTTCGCGGTGGTGGTGGAGGCAGAACGCGGGGCACCTGCCTGAGGATGCGCGACTGTGGCGAAATAGATTGACATTTTTTGAAAAACTAGAAAATAATAATGATTGTTTAATCATTTTTTTCAATTTTTGCATAGTATAAAAATGTCAAATGGTTGTTACTGATTTCTTTTTGAGTAGGATAAGTCGAAGGTCGTGGTTACTTCTTATCCCATCCAATAACTTCCACCTGCACCTCCTAAATGTATTATTGTTAAAGATGTGAATTTAAATTAATATGCTGAGTTAAAATGACAAAGGTTGGATTTAAAGGCATGCAGTGGATTGCTGCGAAACCCCCGGTTCGGAGCAATTGACTGAATCACTGCCTTTATTTTTAGTCTTTATTTTTATTCAAGTAAAACGACTTATACTACTAAAACTAAGGACTTATAATCTTACAATAATAATAACTAAAAAATATAATTTATTCGCAGAAAATAGTTCAATTTTTTATTCTAATTAAAATTTCAAGTTATTCACACAATATGCAAATGAGCACTATAATAAAATATTAAATGTAATAAAAATAGAACGTAAAAATGTCAATATAAGACATAAAATGTTATGTATTAAATATAAAGTAGCATAAACAGCTATCTTTCTGGCTTTGACTGCAAACATTTGTATGCCAAAGGTATTCTCTGCAAAGAGAATGCTCAGTGGTTTATGAATGAATACACTGCGCAAAAATAGATACGCTTTTTAACGACAGGACGCTAAGGACCACGGACCAGAATAAGCGTACACAACTTCTTACTGGCAGCGTGAAAGTAACACCATATTCTCTACTTGCATGTCACTTCCACAGATACAACTACATACTTCCAAACTTTAGTTTACGCAACATAATTTTTAAACGCAAATAAGGTTAATGCAATTGACAATAAGGCAGAGAAGATAACTTTTAGTAAATCAGGCATAAATTTATTCTATTCATTTGGCTCTCATACCACTGGTCTGTAGCTAATATGGAATTTATTTAAAACAAATTTACCACACACTTTTAATTGGACAATCGTTATCCCAATCAGATTTTAAATAAATTCGTTTATCTATTTGTTAAAATTAACAGACAGTCTCTCAATTCCAAGGACATTCAATACACTAGGTAATTGTTATTCTTGTCAAGAAAAAATGTTACAGAAATAAGGCATAACTTAAAAAATTAGTTTAATAACGAAACGCGATTCTTGTATGCATTTTCAGAGTAACGTCCCAATGTTTCGACTTCATGATGATTCCACAATTTGTCTCTTGATCAGTTAGTGGTGGCTGATGTCTTGCAGTAGTAATGAGTTCTCAGTTTATCTAGTGAGAAGGACAAGGCCGTTCCTGATGGAGACTAAGATTTTCTTAGTTGTAACATCTTTTGTTCTGCGGTAATTATTTAGGGAATTTATAACATCAAACCTCAGTTTAGCGCACCAGCATCATCCTCATTACATTCATTTGTGTCGGTGAGAAGGATGTGTGATTTAGTAGAAGTTAGAATTGCCTCATAAAATTATCAGATTTTACCTCGAGAACAATTTTTCGGGGATTTTGGAGGGGGCGCATGAATTATCCTTCAAGTCGGCAGGTTATGATCCAGTGACAATAAAATAATCTGATCCACATTTTAAAATATGGAATAAAGGTTTGCGGATTTTTTGCACCAGCATCGTGAACGATGGTGGCGTTCTTTAGGGAAACTGTTCCTGAGCAGCCACAGGATGAAACTGATCGTTGAAACTGATGTTTCCTAATTGTAGCTTATCTGTGGTGGGATCCAGATCTGTGTAGATCCCGTCAGAAAACAATTTTCTGGAAAATGGGTTCTCTAGCTGTTTCTCGTTTCTCTAGCAATACAAATCAGGAATATTTTGCATAACTTTACTAGGGCCATCGTTGAATATATATGGAAAAAAATCTTGGATAAAGCAAACGCATTGCTCGGTTTTAAATGCGTATATTTCACCCCAGACATCAGCCAGTAATTTCACGCGCGAACGAACAGATTGTATTTTATGGACCAAAGACTAAGACCGACCTCGGAATACCGTTGACGAACGCCTTCTCTCTTCCATGGTATTCACAATAAAAGATTAGCTTCTTGCTGCTAAACTGGTGACCAAGTTAAATATAATAAACTGTATAAATGTAGGTATTTTTCTTGAAAAAATGCACGAAACCATGTATTAGGCTTTAAATGAATTAACAATTAATTGTTTTACGCAGCGTTGCATCTTACTGTCATTGAAATACAAATGAAAAGCACATTAATGAATACATTGCCTAGGTTATTAGAAAAACAGTCCATGAAAGTGACCTAACAAGGGATTTAGCGGTGTGACGCAGAATTGCTGGCAGAAAAACGGAGTTAGAAAGTCGCACCCTCTCAAATCGAATTGTTGGATAGGATCGTATACCCACGGCTCCTAAAATTACTGTGGAGCTCCTCACTGAACACCTACAGAGCCCGGTCTCCACCGAAACTGTTCCTCGTCGGGAGGTGCACGGTAGAGCTGCATTCCATCACGGAGGAGCTGCCCTCAAGGACTGCTTTGTTAAAGCTTTTGGAGTCGTGAAGCAGAAAATATCGTATTTCGGCACATTGATGTTTTATTATTGAAATATTTTAATCGGATTATAGATTCAATTGTTAGCAAAATTTATGTTTATGTAAGTTGACGCAACAGTCTACCTGTTTCGTTACTCTTTTTTCCAAGATTTTAAGGTTTTGTTTCCAAATTGAATTCACCGTTGAAAAAAACAAGCACGGACTAAAAAATTGTTTGCTCAAAAATTCAACAAAACAATGTTTAAATTATTTTAAGAATTGCAGTTTTGCTAGCTAACTCATTTGTAAACAAATATTTTCCAAAAAAGAAATTTATAATAGCCACAATCTTTTACAAAATGTTCGCCAAAATTTGGGTAGTATGTACACTCTTGTAATTTTTGAATGATCAATAGCTAAATAGCTGGTTGAAAATAGGTGTTTCATTATAATAAATCAAAATACAATCTAATAAAACTAAGAAACCTTATTTTTTCTCACTAAGGATGCGAATTTTTTATTCACCGTTCGTGTCAATGTGAATTTTTTTTTACAAATATTGTGAAGTTCTGGTTTGTAAGTTTAAGCCGTTTTAAGTATACAAATTTAATTGAAATGTGAAATGTTCTATCACAAAATTTCTGGCATGCACTTTTATCTTCATCAACTAATCCTCTACATTTAATTATAATTGTAGCCTAAAAATTGCAAATTTATATATAGACAAAAACATGCATATTGTGATATTTCAAAATTTACAAATTATTGAAAGTTATGGCTTTCAAATTGAAAATTTTTTCCTTATATGTAGCCACACCATGCCCTCTTAAGCATTATCTTGCCACCCAAATTTAAATATCTCTTTAATTTTAAACACATTATGATAAATGGCATATAAAATTTAGATATTATTGCGAAAAATATTATCTAACCTTGTTTCATAGGTAAAACACTAAACTATATTCGCAAATATAGGAATGTGAACATTTGTATTAAGACGAATTGCATTTAACTTTCATCAGTATTGACACAACATCAATTTCTACATCGTCAACATCAATATTAATGATCTAGAATGTTTATAGTAATGCTGGTAAGGTTGCCATGGAATGCACTGATGTAGCAGCAAACCACCCGCCGAATGCTCGGCGCTTCAAGAGTTACTGTCTCGAAAGTAATGACTTCCTTCGAGAGTATAAAAACGGTGTCCTCAGTCGAAATTGCCTGAGAGAGACCGTAGGACTCTTACTCAAAGTGTCAGAAAGGATTGCAAGGCACCGGTCTTCTAAGATCACTGCAGAGCTCCTCAATGAGCACCTAAGTTTTGCCACGAAAGACCTCTGCTTCCAAGGACGAGGACGACGATTTTGACGCCTTTTTTGGGGGGGTTTGAGTAGGAACCTCCGGAATCGGTTCCTCGAGCAGTGGAAACAGCAGCTGGATTCACGCTTTTAATGTTTGATAATAAAAGATGTAATTGATAAATTCTCCTTTTAAATTATACAGCAACACGTTTTAAAAATCATGATAAAATTGCTAAAAATGCAAATGATTTATTTGTACAGAAATCCCAAAATCAAAAACTCCATTTAATGACATTTTCGTTAAATTTTGCAATAAAAATTTTATTTTTCTGTAGTTAGAATAGCTTTTTAAAAACGTGATCAATCAATCTACCTTAATTTGTATATCCAAATCAACCTCCATTAAAAGTTCGATAATGCCATTTACCATGGGTTATAGAAGAGATACAGCAGTTGACAGGCATCCAATTCGCTAACTTCTCCACAAATGCAATTTCATATCTGCAGGAATTAGCACTCATATAATTCCTAATTATAGTAAATGCATTTTGTTTACCTTTTTCTGGTTACAAATGGATTATATATGGATAAAAAGCAAAATGTTTATTATTAAAACATTGCTTTAAGTGCCAAAAGAGCCCCTTTTATTTCTGCGTTATTTCATGTTTTCTTCTGATGGGCCAGTCCTCATTTAATCACATTGTTAAGATAAAAATAAAGAAATAATAATGAAAAATTAAAAATACGGATTGAGCAATCATCATTATTTTCTATTTTTTCCAAAAATGCCACTCTGTTTCGTTGAAATGAGTGTTATTTAATTTAATCGATGCAACAAGGAACATGGGTACATGTTGAGGTCATATTTACCTTCTCAAATTTGCTAGTTATTTCATTTAAATTCCATGTGGTTTTAGTGATAAAATGCTATATATGTCTCCGAAAAATTCTTTAATTTTTTCACTGTACGTATATACCGCAAGTATAAGTACAATTGCTCCGTTTTGGCCATCAGAGAAATCATCAATTTGCAGGTTTGCCTAAAACATTGATTGCTTATAGTTCTCAAAATGGAGATTTTATTATCCGACATTTCGTGCGTAGGTCGCTTTTTCAAGTGGCTATTTCTCTCACATGTGCAAAACAATAATGAAAAAATTTAAAAAACCTTATTTTGTTGGAAAATGTGTTGAGTAAAAAGAACAAGTAGCTTTTACATTGTCATATATATTTTCTGCTCTAAATTTGAGCCAATGTACATGCAATCGGTTGCCAAAACCAAGGAACAAAAAGTCATTTTGAAGTTCCTGTTTTGGTTTTGCACAAACGATTTTGCCGAGTTATTTTAAACAACCCCAATTTACACATGGATTCGCTCTCAGCTTTAAAGCCGCAAATTTGTAGCGCAAAATAGGATATTAAAATTAAACAGAGAAAGACGAGCAGAGGACAGGTAGTAATAGGCATTTCACTTAAAAACAGGGGAATACACTGTTTATCAGTAGATCTGAAATAAGTCGAATAAATTGTAGTTCCATGTTGCTCTTTGGCTGGAGCCTGGGTCCATGGGTAACTCCATTTCTAATAGTAGAGGTTAGATGTTGCAATTTGTTACACCCTGGAATGCGCAAAAATTATTTAAAATAATTAGGTGTATATTTCAAATCAAACTGAAATGTAGAATTTTGCAGACATAGTGGTGTAGAAATTAATTTGAGCAAACATGTTCGAAGAACAAGCTTTTACTAAGAATTTACCAATGAAAAATTAAGTTTTATTCGTATATTCGCTTCCCTTGATCAGATGGATTTAAATTAAATAGTTGACTTTATTATTTAAATAAGCTTCAGATATTATTACACATAAGAGAAAAAAGAAATTTATTTAATGACGTTAAATCTTTCTTTAAAATAAGGTTTTTCTTAAAAAATTGATAATATAATTTTTTTAGTTGCTATCGTTCTAGTTTTTTAATTTGAATTGACATCAAATAAATCTGCTTATAAACATAAAGATTTATTTAGCATTAAAAAGAAAAGGGAATGCTTCGAAAAAAAGAGAAGGATTTTAGAGTAATTTGTTTGCATAAATAATAAAAACCAATTCCGAGTAACCGAAAATGGCATTTTCAATAACTGCTTTTTGATTTGAAATTAACATTAAAGCTATTTCTGCAAATTTTATGAACCTTTACTGTAGCATTTACTTAAAAATTGGCTATTTACATTTGATAGTCATTATTTAAAAATGAACAATTTTCATTGTGAAATATGAGAATTTGGAAGTGGTAGAGAAGCACTTTCCATGGTTTGCAAGGTGGCAAAATGTATAGTGTAACCAAATCTGCCATCTTCCTATTTTGTGCAATTTTGTTTAAATACAACCTTCATTTACACAAATTAACCTACTTCTTAAATAAAACTAAACAGGCGACTTCTAGAAAAGCAGAATTAAAAGCCATGGAAGGGGTAAATTTTTTTCTATTCCAGCTAAAACTTATTTTAAAAAAGGGCTTTGGTAATGTAATTTTAAAGTACGTGAGAAATTGATTTATGATTTTTAAATATAATCATTATTGCTTTCCAGAAAAAAATCTGCCTATATTTCCATTGTGGCATTTATTTTCTCAATGAATTTACACCCGGATTTGTAACTACTGCAAATCTGAGAATATTTTAATCTGAAGTAATCCTGTGTATCTTGACGTATTATAGCGTTTTTATTACATGGCATTACTTGCAAGTTGGTGATTGCAGCGATTGTGAATGATTTTCTACTTAAGTCAAAACATAAACATAGAGCACTCTTTGATTTAAACGTGCTAGCAAATAAAAACCCTTCTTTTAATTTAAATATAGAAAATCAAATTGGTCTTTTATGTAACGAATAGTCGCAAATATGGTGTAGTATTGAAGAGATGTAGAGACTTTCATTGTGGTGCCCACAAATTTGTCTTAAGACAGTGGTTATAGATTTTGTGCTATATCCTTACCGCTGGATTGAACACGCTTAGCTACACATGAGCTGCGCAGATCATCTCCACCTCCATAAAAAATACTGCTAATGAAAATTACTTATCTACAAATAGATACACAAAAGGGATTTCAATCGCTATTTATTGTATTAATCCATTTTCCTGAAAATCCGGCTATTTGAATAATTAAGGTCTTCATTGTCTGGAAAAAGAGCACTGAAATTTTTTTTTATCGTCTGGTTATATTTGCAGACTTCTAATCACCTAAAGTTTATATATAAAAAGCATTATGATTTTCAAAAGCCTTTACATTAGTTATTTGATCTGGACAAAGGCCTGTAATAAGCATAAAAACGTCTTGTAGTCTAATTTATCGAAATGGACATTTTTAGTTGTATAATAAGAAAGGATTTATATTTAAGTTTTGAGTCAGAGTAGGATTCGAATCAGATTTGAATATGACTATAAAGTATAACACTTCCTTGGAGCTTCACTTTAACCCTCCTTCATCTCTTAACACACGGCAAAATCGTTCAAAATAATGTCAGAAACGGGAGGCGTTCCTCATCGTGAGACTGATTCGAGTGGAGAGTCTCTGAATTCTCGAACAATTGAAGATATTTTCGTATCATAAAGCAATTTCCTCTGTGCATCTAGAATCGGTCAAATGCCTTCTTTCATGTCCACTCTCAACAGGCACACGAGGATACGTTAACTCTTTCACTTTAAAACCAGACTGCTTTATGAAGGTGCACATTATTCAATGGTAAATTTTTGACAAACTAGGAAGAAAACTGATCAAATCTGTGCTGTATTTGCTGCTGAGGTAGAAAAAATATGAACAGGCTTTAGCATCATAAAGAATCTTATTCGTTTCTAATGCGTTTGAGGTTTACAAACAGAAGATTTTTTATACCTCTCTCAGAAGAATAAATATTTTTAATTTATCAATTTAGTTTTATTTTGCGACTCCTAAGCCATACAAGTGTAATCTCTGCTTACAATCGTTTCCACAAACGCAGGATTTAAAAAACACTTTGATGCTGTTCATAAAGGTAGGGTCATCATAAAGTCTTATGCATCCAATTACTGTCATATGAAACTATTCATTAAATTTTTATCAAGATCAAAGATGCACTAGTATTAACTCACCAATTTTCAACTTTATCCACATCAAACCTTATCAGATTTGCTAATCATAGCATAAAAGGCTTTTGAAAGGCTCAGGAAATTTAAGTGCTTTGTGTGCAAACGAGAATTCAAAACAAGGGATATCGTGGATGGCCATTTGTATTCTGCTCACTTCGGTGGGATGATTACTTTTTCAACGCGATGCATTTCTGTTTAGCATAATAATTAAGCAAAAAATATTATGCCTCATTTGATTAAACGTTCGATCAAGCTAATCGACACCTTAATATCATAACCAGTTGATGTTTCCTTGCTTAAAATATAATTAAGACAATATTGCCGCAAAAATTATTGCTTCGTAAACAACACTAAAAAGTTTTGCATTTAAAATGTTTCTGAGTGATTTTAGAACAACTGTTTTTTAGGATCTGCAGTGCACCAATACGACTACTGCAATAAAACGTTCTGTTGGCGAACGTCTCTTAGAAGAAAACATTTAGAGCTTTCCCACAAAACTTAATATCTCCTCTTCGAACCTCAATTCATCCATCCATACAGGGACTAATTTTCTGAAATAAGAATTTTTTCTTTGCTGGCTCATTTCTACTTTGTTACTTGTGAGAAGGCAACTTGTGGCTAAAGACGATGTTGACTCTGTTTGATTGCTGAAAGTTTAAATGTACGTTTCTAAAGATGTGACTGATCATTGGTAGCATCCTCCTGAGAAAAAATATAGGTATTTTGAGCGCATGATCAATAATGCAACAAAATATTACCACCTCGTTTAGTGTTGTCCGTTCTCTTTATCATAAATTGAAGTTCGCGCGAACACGGGAACTCATACTATGTTATTCAAACAAAAAGTACTACTTAAACACTTTGATCGGCTCTTTTTATATAATATTTTATAGACGGAAAATCTTACTATGATTGCATAATTTAATTTCTCAAGAATGCTCGATGGCCCAAATTCCACCACGATCAGTCAAGACAATCACTTTCAAGGCAAGATTATTTGGTATCATTGATAATATAACTCCTAAATTTTTTAGACAATACTGGTGACTTATTATCAACAAAATCGCCTGACGCGATTATCTTTATACTTCAGGATCAATTTTCTGGGTTATTATTTACTTTTAACGTATTGGATATTTTCAACGCCGCCTAACGAATACGGTCTCGTTTATACCTACAATTATGTTTTTTGAGACAGTGAAGCAGCCATATTACAGGGACACTACATTGTTGTGGAAAGGAGCTCGGTGTGGATACTCATTTTAAAATGACCACGGCTAGCGTGACAGGCAAAATAGGATATTACGTGCAACCTGAGTAGTAATATGGCATTCTGGAGAACTTTTTCTTAGCCAAGGAATTAGATTTACTTTTAATTGCATTAAGGCAGCAGATATTCGAAGTAGTGCTTAATTTGGGGCTTTTAATGTATAATGGTTGAGCAGACACATTCCATTTTTATCTATCAGATACTATTATGCACCGCTTTGACATAAAGCAGTTTTTGACGTGTGGCAAAGATTTAATAAACAGAAATCGATGGGCAATGCACGCGCTTGTGCTGCCTTTGACCTCGAATGATTGAAACATTCGAATCTCTTAGATTTAACGGACCGATGATTTGCAACGAAATGTGAGGAAAGGTTGGGATTATTGAAAATAAACCAAATCGATAGGGCCTTGACACACTCATCATGTCTTGCCGAGGTGCGCTGTTGTGAATATCGTGATCAACAATCCTTCTGAGCACTGCTTATATCTTACCGTGTAAGCGTTAACCAGGTAAGATCGATATTTGTTTCATTTAGTTTTTTGTGGTTTTGCATTCTGTCCTTCTTAGTAATCAATACTAAAGCAGTCTGCTTGGAATTTTGGTGACGTCCAGGCTAACCAGGGGGTCATACGAAGACAAAGAACCGAGCAATTGATTGATAAGTGCGTTTTCGACTCGAGAGAGCCTGGACTATAAGCCATTAATTCAAGCTGACGCCAAAACGCAGACAATTATGGATTAGTCAACACTGCTTGAATGATACTGACAGATCGAAAGCTCTTACCGACAACCCTATTTAGAAAGGTATCAATTCCCAGAAAAATCGGGGTTATTAGTGAGCCTTTTGTGGTTTTTAAGAGGTATTTTATTTGATTTGTGCAAACGCTTTGACAAATCAACAAAATTTATTGCATTATGTTGTCGGTCGACCTTTTCATCCTTCCCAGACTGTTTACAAGGGTACGGTACGCAACCTTACCTATTAAATGCTCCCTCCTTCTATCCTATTGTTTGTGATATACAGATAGGAATGCATTTGTGCATAAGATAATGTCATTTTTATGAAGAAGCAATAATTATTTTTTCGAGTTTTAGAGAAATGCAATAGGAAGTCTGCATTGGCAAACATTTGTTCTGTAGTATGGTCGACAAGAAATCACTTCTCATCTTATTTTGGGAAGCACGTTATATACTTTTTCCAAACGCAGGCGGTCGTGCTTTCTAATATTGTTGAAAAAGAACAACATCCCGGGTTTTCCATTTCTAGTCTTTTGTCAATTAATACTCCAGATGCAACAATGCATTACTTTATTTCACTCCTTCAACTTCACTATGAGAAAGCGATGATAATGTTATTTTCAAGAAAATAATGAATCGCATTTGTAAGTCCTATTTGATTTTGATAAAATCGCTGCATATTTAAGCTAAGACAAAAATGACTTTTTTCCAATTTTTCCACAAGTTTCAGACAGCTTATATTTAGGTGACATACATTAAATTGAAATTTATTCTTATGTATCAAAATGTGGTTATTAGAAATTACCGTGTACGAAAAACTTTCCAAAAGTCGAGGTCTTTAAATTTATTAGTGCAGACTATTATATGATGAATTTATATGGACAGATTCACTTAACATTTAATTGTCCTTCGTTAAACATATATACAAGCAGATTTTACTAGAGAGGTAGATAATAACATATCAAGCAGTGTTAACCACACCATGAAAAACAGCCAAAGTTATGACAAGATTTTACCATCATCATGATCGTTTTCTTAAGCTAAAAATATTTCTCAGCTAGCTGGAAAGAACAAATTCGTGAATTAAATCCCCGCAAATGTCCAATTCCAGTTATTGCCTGAAAGGAAAACATTGTCTTTATTGGAGTCAGCGATTGCTGCGCCTCCGCATTTGCATAAAGGTGATTGAAACAGAAAGAAGCCACATTAGAATTGAGGCAAATTTACTGTTGAAAGTAGTGATGAAAATCGATTGGAGTCATCAGATGGTTGGCAATTAATATCTGACTTGTCCAGTGCATTCAACTTGTAGCGGATAGGCTGCACTCAAGTTCATGCACGCCAAGATGGATTTAATACCTATAATATAATAATATTAATAATATTATATCACCAAGACGAGAAGAGAGAAGAGAAGATGCGAGCGCTAAAGCGCTTATTAACAGCGTGACGTGACGTGACTCAGATTGGCTACAGGAGTCCACTAAGTAGGTTTGGCAGGCCTTTGCTAGCTTGGGAACATGACATGCATAGCTGGTGTCAGGCCGCCAAAAGCTTTACTATGCAATACACAAATTCTTATACATTTTCTCTATAAGCAGTGGTGTGCTCAACATAGGAAACATGAACTCCACTTCTACTCTTCTACCTATCACAGTTCTGGGCTTAGTAGTTGGGATATCGGGTACGAGCATTTATCTTAGCACACCTTTACTATTCCACTTTGATAAAATTGTATTTCTTTGTAGCCGATCATACGCCAACAATCCAACAAGCAAGTGCTCTCGTCACCAGTAAGATCGCAAAGGCTTTCACAGGAATTCCTTACAAAACTAGCTATTTTCTTGCGCACTACCCAGCAAATGCTGAATTCCAGTCAACCTGTCAGAAGTCATCGAGTCAAAAGCAGGGCCTTGATATTCTGGAGAAATTTGTAAATTAATGCAACTCTAACACCATAAATACTTAAATGAAGTTAATAAGGTATATCAAACAATGGTCATTTATTTCGTCTGAGTGACCCATGTATGGCTTTGAAGTTTTCGTCGCTTCTTACCGATACATATTTAGTGTTATGTATACTTATATGTATTTATCACTTACCATTGCTAATTAATGAAGTATTATATCATTGATGAATAACAAACTATTCGTGAACCACATTTATTGATTAAGAGGTCTTCAAATTGCTTGATGGCACAAAACGCACCATCAGAAATCGTGATGTACAAACAACCCGCCAAGACATCTCTCTAATCTCTTTTACTGTTCGTTCCACACACTACTTCAACTCCCTGGTTAAATGTAATGTAAACTGTGGAATGAATGAATGAATGAAACATTTACACCTCAAGGCTGCACAAGCTCTCTTTTAACTTTCATTCTTTTTTCATCGTTTGCTTGAACATATCAGCATGACATCAACATGATTGCATCATATTTCATGTACAAAATAAATTGCAATTCGAAAAGACTTTTCACAACCCAACAAGTATTGTATTTTCACCCGCCGCTAAAGCTTCATAAGAAGCACAGGTGGAGAGGTCAAATGAGTAATCGGAGTCATAAAAAATTAAATGACCGCAGAAAATAACGTCACTTGAAGTTGGCAACAAGCTTCTGATTGAAATGGCCTGGTAACCACAGTCAAGCCTTAAGTAAACTCGCAGTAAGTTAAGAAAATAAAAAAAGTAGTTGAACCCTAATTATACTGTATGAAAGGGCATCATCATGGAAATCTCGCAGATCCATCTAACTAAAGAAGAGGATATTTAACCAACAAATCCATGACAGGCTGCACGTAATATAACTTCGTTTTTAGAAGAAAAATAAAAGCGTCATAATGAAATTGCCGATAAACTAACTTGAATTTAATTAAATAGTCATAAAATAAGCTCATACGGATGACCGATATTACGATTACTGGGACGAGGTGGGTGGGGGTGTGTCAAAATATGGAGAACAGAGGGGAGAATTCTATCGCACGGGCCTCGTGAGACGCGTGACGAACTGGCAGCTCTTGAGCAGAGGCGCGTTGTAATCCATCCTTTCCAATTCTTCTCTTATTTGGTTCTGATGAAATTCGTAGAAAAATGCCAGTAGAATAAAATGAGGCTTTTGATTGCAAAGTCCAGAGAAGCAGTCCAACAGCTGTCCCTATCTCCAAACAGGGCAGGTATTGAAAGCGAATTGAAAAACTCCTATATGTGAAAGTTTTGGATTGTTTTGAAGCAAACGTACTTACCTGCCCTTCTTAGTATGTGCAAAGCATACAATTTTTAAGATCAAATGATTTACATCTACATAATATCATTTTCGTTGAAAAAAGCTTACGATACATGCCTAGTTCCTAGTAATACTTGTAAATTACATTTCATAATTCCAACTAAGCCTCAGATTTAAATATTATTACAATTGGACATCGGAATTATGTTCAAATACACCCTTTCAAAGACACCCTTTCAACTAGCACTCCGCTATGTCCCCAGTCTACGTTCCTCAGTCCTCAGCCTTGTGTAATTAAATTGTTTTAACTCACCCGTGGCTGTTCCATGGCTTAATTACTAATGCTCATGCTCTTCCAACTGGTGCGTGCTACAAGAGTAAAATGTCGATAGTGACAAACATGCTCCCCTTAGTCCCGACTTGTTTTCTAGCTAATGATTGTCTAGACAGCCCTTCCGTTAGAGGCCTGAGCAGGCTTAAACAAAGTTATTGAGCAAATTTGCAATTAAAATTAACCATTCAAGTTGGAATTCGGAATATCTTCTGGGGTAAGACTGTCATCTTCATTGTCTTCCTCATTTTAAAGGGCTTTGCCGTTGTGAAACAGGTTTTTCAATCTCAGTATATTCCTTCTTATCCTTCTTTTCATCTTTCGGTTTTATCACTGCATTCGATGGGACAGATGGATACTGACTGTCGTCGTCATTGTTAATTAGCGATTGGCCTGCTCTCGTTGCTGGGTTTAAGCCATCGGGTGTTTCTGTAGTTGCATAATGGGAAAAGGAAGAGAAAGACTAACAGTGGCATTTGTTTAGAAGTCAGAGGTAGAGCTCAAAATTTTACAGTGCTCTGTTTGCAGTACCATCTAAATTTACATCCAAGATGCCAGCTAAAGCACTCTTAACTGGTGATTTCATAACGAGCTGCACTGATGGAATACTATTTTTAAGTGTTGCCCTATATTTACGCCTGATAACTACTGAACAAAACTCCTAAATGGAAGCAAAATTTAACAAGTCTCTGTCAGTTTGATGTTGCATTCAATCGCG
>JAUOZQ010000917.1:0-21262 GCA_030710315.1 Anomotaenia brevis
TTGTCACCCACAAAAAGCTTACCGGTACTTAACTTGGGTGTGTGTTTCATAGCAAAACTAGAGTAAGGACCTAGATATCTACATTGTAGTTTCCAGCAGTGTAAAGGCAACGTCATTTCATAAACTGAAATTGGTGGTTTTCAAATAAAGAATTGGAGAAAATTTAAAGTTATCTAACAATAAGGAATGAGTTGTTTTAAAGCTTAATCACACATTATTTATTTCCCTAAAGGAATCAATTGTTAGACCTTAAATTACGAACATTGTTATATTATACCTGCTGGTATATTATAGACTTTGCATCGTAATCCGTGGCGACGGGTAGGGCCGTCAAAAAAGCAATGATCTTCCAGCAGCCAATGTTGGTTTTGATGTGGCCAAAGCGTCTCTCCATAAACGAAGTGAATCATACGTCAAAATAGCCATTGGATTCACCGTTACAATGGCTATTCGGCCTTGTTGAATCCTCGTTAGATTCTGCACTGCAATCACAAAGCCTATTGCCACGCTTGGTCGAGCCACCAAGAGCACTGCAATACCAATGCAAGCAAAGATGTGCAACGATGCGAATATTCAAGTTAAAAACTTATTTATTAAAGAAATCTTCAAATAAACTAACATGTTAGAGTTAAAAACAGCATTACTAATTGCTAATTTCGCGAAAAATTGACCGCACATAATTATTATAGCCTGGACTAAAAGTTCATTTTTGAAACGATTTCAACCGTTTAAGCTTAATAACTTCCGAGGCAAGGTATTTAAACTCTAGTTATAATCATCCAATTACAACTATAAATATCGAATAACTGAAATTTTCGCTGATTTATTGAGGCGATTAAAATGACCTTATTAAATTCGTTTGATTTGGAGTTACGATGACACAAGTCAGGTTCGACTTAGCCTTCGCGTTTTCACGCAATGTTTCGTTACATCAGCTAAGACCACCCCGTTTCCACGATGCATAGATCTTTTCCAGATATAAGCAAAAGACAGTCGTACGAAGAATAAACTGCGTTAAATCCCCCTTACTGAGCCCACGTAAGCCAGGGCTCTAGTTTGATGCACGGTAAACAAGTTATAGTGATAAATGCGTAAGTAAAGAAGAGTGTTGAATATTACCTTGCCTACTTTTCTAACTGAGTTGATTAATTTACTTGTGCAAGAATTCACATAAGTGCACCTATCATCCGAGTGAAACAGAGTCCAGTCCGAGCTGAGCAAATCCATTAGCATGGCTTTAGCCAAGACCATAGCCAGTTGCGCACTGCGTTTCTCGTTTACCCTCGGCTTCTAGCAACGATTTTTTTCTAACGAATATCCCAATTCTCATCGCAGATCTTATTCTTGCACGCGAAATTGTACTGCAAACGTAAGGGATTTTATCTCGTTTTCAAAAGATAAAGAACTCGTAGAAAAGATTAAGCAAAGTCCATGCCTCATGATTGTTTGAAAAATTCGGTTTATATTGAGTTTGAGTAAGTGGTATGAGCCAACTGATTTACTCCGGGGAGGGTTCTTGATTGTATTGACTGGGGTTTCCATAGACGAATGGCCTTGTCTGGCTGACGTAGGCAAGAAAATCAATACCTATCAAATTCATTCTGGGTCAATTCTATCCAAATAAGGATATAGAGATTTATGAAAATTTTACCTGTAGATAAGGGAAATATAGTGAATGAGTAATAAGATGAATAAGCAAAGCGAAATTATATTTCGACTAAGAAACAAAACTAAACACTTTTTCCGTTGATCAATAATTTTGGATTGTAATTTTCTGAAAAAAAGTATTTAAGAGTTTTCACATCATAATCTCATTTGAATCTATGCGCATATATGGGTTAAGCCATTCTTCTATTATCAAATCTGCTAGCTAAGATAACAGGCGTTGTTGTCTAGTCGAAGTAAATGTAAGGCGCTTTTATTTGCAAATAAGTAAATATTTCTACTTTAGAAAATTAAGTAAAAGTGTGTTTGTCCATGTTAGTAGCAGGTTTTATTATTTTTAGTAGAATAGGCCTCTTAAAAGTAATTCTAATCCGTTCTTATTGGTCTTATTTTCCAAATGCAAGCAAATATCTTTTACCGGCGTAATAATTATCTGATCATGGTTCTTGATTCAGACTGCAGCAAAAAGAGGAATCATCGACTTTAGTAAATGAAAGGGTTGTTACAAAATAAAATGAACAGAATTGGGGCAGTTTGTTTAGGTGAAATAATATGAAGTCTGGATTTTCAAATGATATTTAGGTGGTTTTCTAATTGAATATGACCAATTTAAAGAAATTCAGGATAGAGAGAGTCCTGCAAGCCGAAATTTATGTGTTTCAAATCATTTTGATGGAAATTGCCAAAAGCAAAGGAGGAATAGTTCATCTACAGCCACAGGGTCTCCTAAAATTATGAAAAATAATGTAAATACTTATGCTTTCAGAAAATGTTCGAAAATAATGGTAGAAGTAGTTGGACCTGAATTATTAATGCTTTTATGTGTAATCACAGATGGTTACTTTAGTGTAACTAAAAGAACTCACTATCCATTATTAATATTATTAATCAAATCTAATTTGCTGCAAATTTCTATAAATTTGGCTGATACTATTTTCCTAAGTAACAAACACTGGCTTCATTAAATTGTGGAAAAAACTTACGATTATGGCATTATAATCTGTGATCCTGTTATAAACACTCAAAACCTGATATGTTTTTACTGTTTGTAATACTTTTATGCTATTCAAAATGACAATTTCGCAGAAACTAAAAATGCTTAGAGCCTTAGAGAAGTAGGAGGCCTCTCCAGAGGTGTTGTCTCAAAAGTAAAGACTGCCACCTTCGAGAGAAGAAAAAGGTCGTCTGAAGCAAAGCAAAGGTCTGGCCGAATGTCGGACTTTCCGGGCGACAACATTTGGACTCGAAATCGAGCAGCTGGGGAAATCGCAAGACCACGGCTCCAAAAATCACTTCGAAGCTCCTTAATGCACACCCACAGAAACCACTTGCCGTGAAAATTTGTTCGCAATGAGATTCACAAATCTACATTTCAAGGAGGAGCTTCAATTGGAAGAGCCTTGCTATTAAAGACTGCTTTTTCAAGGCGTTTAGAGTGGTGGAATATAATTCTCCAGAGTGGATCCTTGAAGCAGTGGGAAATATGTTATTTTCAATGGCAGATCAGAATTTATCATCCGATTCTAGGTTAAGAAACAGCCGAAAGAAGCATTTAATCCAGACTGCCTTCTTTCAACGCTAAAACATGGTCGCGTGGGTTCTGTCGAGACGATCTCGCGTGTCATTTCTTAGAATCCGCCGCCGTGCCGATGGACGGCGACTAAGTTCATCCTACGGTTCTTCACGAAATGTTTCCGGAAGGTAACGTCTCTTCCAAGATGATAATGCACCAATCCACACAGCTAGAATTGTCAAGGAATGGCACAAGCAACATTCTAGTGCTCACCATTATTGAGCATTCTTGGTCGATTTGAGAGATTCAAGTAAGATTTCGACTTCCGCCTCCTACATAATGTCCGAAAAATGGACTAAATTAGAGTGAGTCAATGCCTGGGGGAATCGAGGCTGTAAGTGCCATAAAATGTGGACCTACATCATAACGAAATACATTTTGATGTTCTCTCGAGGTGTTTCCACTATTTTGTCCAACCAAGTTGCAGTTACAATCAACTTGAAACAACCATATCCTGCATCGTGTTGCATAAGTATTCCACTGCAGCGGATATGGCTACAATTAAGTTCTTCACAAGGTGGATTTACTACCCTCCTTAAGCTCGTCCCACTTCCGAGGGAAGAGATGAAGAGGCGTGCGCACCGAACGTTTATTGGGAAACTGCGTGTGCGTGAGTGTTGCACTCGCGGCTTTATGAAATGGAATCAGGGGACATGACTCACCCAATTCGATCAGCTATGGGTGTACGGTGGCTAGGTTCGCCAATATTATTTTATTTAAAGAAAACGAGTTTGATATAGACTGTATTGTTTAACGATAAATTGGATCAAAACGGAGCAGTCAACTACGTTAAAGTGGAGACGGGTCAATTTTCGAGAATAAATAATTGACGAAGTTTCCCTTTGAAATAGGTCCGATTCGGTGATTATAGGTAGGTCGAAAGTAGAGTTAGCAGAAGGGCGAATCCTACAGGCAAATCGGAATTATAATCAAGGCGTTGTGGTATCCTATATATATGTGACTTACTTGCAATTGACTCATCTGTAGGGCATAAAATCAACTGTTTTAATTTCAAATCTCATGAAAAAGCCCTTTATAGGGAGCTTGCTTATAGAGTTGTGAAATGAAAAGCATTTCGATCCATTTAAATAGGGAATATTATGCTGACCTCACGGATTTAAATCAACAGTCTTAGTGTTTCTACAAGAGAGGTATGAATAGCTGGATGGTTATGGGAGAAATTATTAAGGCTTAGTGATAAGCTGTTTTGCTAGTTGCAATAATGCGACTAGATAAAGTAATCATTAAAATACATACTTTAAATATATTCGATCATTTTTATGATTAAAAGATAACCAACATTGAATCAGGTAATTTAGCTGAGTTAAGGCGGGTTTTGTTAAGAATGTTTCATATCTGATAAGGGGAACCTGCGAAAACATCAGTTAATGCAGTGGATTAGAAAATCATTTATCGTATTTTTAAAATACCAAATAGGTTATAAAGTTAACTTGGTTTCACTAAAAAGCCTTAGACTACCTCAGTCACTTATCCAACTTAGACAAATATTCCAATGTGTTTTTGGTTTAAAAAACCCATGATGATAACTCCCATGATCATGTCGAGAGACACTAGCCCATTCACCACATTCATGACGAGATCAGTGCCACAGACCACTTGAGCCCACGCTAAACCACCCTACCGCGACCACATCCAATATCATCTGTTGTCAACCACTTCAGCCTACGCTTTTACATCCAACCAAGCATCAACGAAATCTGTTTTAGGCCTTGGGCTAAGCAAAATGGTGCAGTAAATTACAGAATGGATGGTTTGAACCCATAAACTGCATGTCAATAGTAGATGATGTCCTTAATCAAGAATTGTTTGCGCTTGGCATTTCGGGCTGCAATATCTTGTGTATTTTAAACATTTACTCCTCATTCAATAAAACATGCAAGACAGCAAGTATTAGTTTCTCCTTTCTTTAATTATTTATTTTATTTCTGGCACCAAGAATCCAAATTTTAAAAAGCCATTCACATTCATCGATTTTTTCCTTGTGGACTTGAAATATCGTACAAATTAATAATTGCTTTTAAGTTCCTAAATCATAGTCAAGTTTTCTTAGCAATAACCCTTAGTTTTAACTTTGGATCATCCTCAAAAAAGGGTTTTTTTGGATTTTATGAATTTGTCGGAGTGTCAAATAATAAATGTCAATTAAAAAACAGTCTAAACATAGGAACGTCATTTCATTTGGGTATTCATCCTCTCTACCAATTTTCGTTTACACTTCACAGCATACTGTCTCTTATGAAGCTAACTGCAGTTAATCAAAAACAAGAGAGACACTGATACCCTCTCATGGGTTTCAAATTGGTTCAAATGTTAACGTGGTTTCATCAAAAGACACTTAGACTCCCTCAGTCACTTATCCAACTTAAACAAATATTCCAATGTGTTTTTGGTTTAAAAAACCCATGATGATAATTCCCATGATCACGTCGAGAGACACTATCCCATTCACCACATTAATGACGAGATCAGTGCCACGGATCACTGGAGCCCATGCTAAACCACCTTATAACGACCACACCCAGTATCATCTGATGCCAACCACTTCAGCCTACGCTTTTACATCCTACTAAGCATCAACGAAAACTGTTCAAGGCCTTGGATTAAGCAAGAAAAATGGAGAATTGTTATTTTCCGATCATTAAGACTAGGGCTGGTAAATCCTTTTAGGAGCTGAATAGATATTCTTGACTAAAAACTCTAGGTCACTCGCACATGATGTCACTAGCCAAAGATTTTTTCTGCCTTTCGCCAATTTGGCATTGCAACCAAGCCTGGGATCCTTCACTAAAGTACTATCCCCACTTTCTAAAGCCTTGAATTTAATTTAAAAGAAACTGCTGGAAAATCTGCTCCAACCATCTACTGAATGAGCGTTTTTACACGTCAGCTCCGATACACAGAAAATAGGTGGAAACATCTAGTCCAGTTGTCAGATCAGGCTTGAAGGAATTTGTCTTCCTCCTTTGAAACACATTTTTCTCAAGAGTGGCGCGTTTGGACTATGTGGAAGTTTCTTGGAGTTGGTATACGGATTTCACATTCGCTGATGTCTTTAATTCTTCAGAGATTAATAGCATATTGCTACGCTCATATGGGGAGTATGTAAGCCATAAAACAAACAATCAAACTCACTGGTTTGAAATCAGATTTAAGATGACTTTTAAAAGGAAGATAAAGAAGGTTTCGAATTACAATCAGACAATCGTAGTCACCAAAATAAGCGATGAATTTTCCGAGACCATCACCTCCCGGTTTTCACTCCTTTGTTTTTTGAAATTTAAATGACTTTAATTTTACCTAACTGAGTTTCACAGCTCTCGCCAACTCAAAAGGTAATAGTCCAGTACTCCTTCATTAGTTGCTATACACCTCTGAGTGGAACATCACCGCTTAGCTGGTAAAGGCAAGGTTCTTGGTGGAAGACGCACATCGAGTATTCTGCATTTGGTGCTTTCTCAGTCGAACATCCAGTCGAGAGTGAAATGATGAATAAATGAGGTGATAGAGCTAGTTATGTTTTTTTGGGGGGAAGTTAGTCGGCATTCACCAGTGGAAATGCCTCTGCTTCCTCCAAATTATTAATTCTACTGAAATTTCTCCAGTTAAACCGAAAAATCTATCCGAATGGAAATATGAAGGATTTTATTAGATACGATGTGCTTAAAAATGGTAAAAATGACTAAATGAATAAATTCACTGAGTGCTGTTTGAATACTTCGATTTGGAAGCGGATATATTGACTACGCTCTCTGATTTAGAAAAATAACTGATTCATTAAATTCGAATTTGTTATTTCGTGGTATTGGATAAATTCACAAGAGGAAATACGCACAAATTAGGCATAATCTATTTAACAGTTTTCTCACCATACTGGAAGGTTGGTACCTAGAAACCCCAACTATGATTTCAGAATTTAGTAGTGAGTAAGAATTGGTAGGATATTCTGAGTCCACACTGACTAAATATCTATGAACATGAATAAAATTCACTTAAAATTTCGATTACTAATGACACATAAATTTACTTATTTAAAATGCTATAAGAAATGTAAATCAATGCCACCTGGATAATATCAATTACTACTATTATAAATTAATTTTAATTAAAATATTTCAGCCTTTCTAGCAAAATATCTTTGGCTATTGACATCATGTGCGAGTGACCTAGAGTTTTTGGTTAGGAATATCTATTCAGTTCCCAAAAGGATTTAACAGCCCTAGTCTTAATGATCGGAAAAATAACAATTCTCTATTTCTTCTTGCTTAACCCAAGGCCTCAAACAGATTTCGTTGATGCTTGGTTGGATGTAAAAGCGTAGGCTGAAGTGGTTGGCAACAGATGACATTAGGTGTGGTCGCGGTAAATTGGTTTAGCTTGGGTTCCAGTGATCCGTGGCACTGATCACGTCATGAATGTGATGAATGGGCTAATGTCTCTCGACGTGATCATGGGAATTATCATCATGGGTTTTTTAAACCAAAAACACATTGGAATATTTGTTTAAGTTGGATAAGTGACTGAGGGAGTCTAAGGCCTTTTAGAGAAACCACGTTAACATTTTAACCTATTTGAGACCCATGAGAGGAATTCAGTTTCTCTCTTGTTTTTGGTGAACTGCAGTTAGCTTCATAAGAGACAGTATCCTGTCAGATCCCCTAAAAGCAGCTAGATATTTATTTTAATTGATCAGGAAAATGCGATCGAGCTTCGCATCAGGGTTGCACAAGATGGCCTACAGTAAATCCCATTTGGGTTCCTACAAAACACACCTTACGATTGCAGGAAATTTAAATTTCACAAACTGTTCCTCTAAAATTGCAATCTCGTCAAAATTTCTCTTTTCTTGCAGAAACCCTAGGGAGTTCTCAAAATGAGCCATTTTGTGGATAAAAAAGTACAGATAAACAGCCTACATCTTTGCTCAAAATCCAGAAACCACGTCTGGAGAAGTGAATTGACTTAATTAAGAGTTAATATTGGGACAACTTATTAGAAATTCATGGAATTTTCTAACACATCTGACAAGGAAAAATTTTTGATTATGGAAATTTTATGAAATAACTGTTAAATATATCATGTTTAATTTCTAAGCACCTTTCTTATTTAGGTTATTTTTTTGTGATTCCGGAAAGTTTTACTGGAGATCGTTTCTAAATAGTGCAGTATACCAATGCTCAAAATGATCCAATTTAATCTTGCTTAACAAATAGCTTTGAAACATGTCTTATGGTGCTCGATTCGAAAGGAAAGCGTAGGTTAAAATTAATGGTTGAAGCTGACTTTAGGTGGGGTCACGGTGCGGCGCTTTTGCGTAGGCTGTAGTGGGCCATGACACCGATCACGCCCTTGGTCTGGAGAAAAAGGTTAATTTCTATCAAAGTGATCATATGCAGACGTTTTCGTTATGAATTTTTGAGTCCGAATCCTGAATTTTCGTCATTTTGGAATTGAGGTAAAGTTGCTATCACACACCTAACTATTTGTGATAAGTCACGAGAGTTACTAGGAATTTATTGTAACAGTTACAATATTGGTAATGAGAAAAGAGAGAAGATATGAAGACCTGATGGGTGTCAAATTAAGGAAAATGTAATGGATACCTCGTAGGTAGTTTAAGAAACTGTTTTGCTGAAATCGTTCCTCTACAAGTGCATTGAAAAATTAAGGAGGTAACTAAAATCTCGACTACTTGAGACAGCTGAAGCATTCGGTGAAAAATTCTACCAATATGGATACGTAGATTCTATATTCCTCCCTAGAGATTTTGCACTAATACACAAGCAAACAGCTTTGTCGCCTGCTCAAAACAATATGTGTTGCGATCTCTCCATGAAAGTCTCTTTTATTAACGACAAAATAAGCGGATGGTATTCAGTTGTAAAAAAAACATCAACGATGTTTATGATGCGGGCTTCAAACTCTGGTCTAATCGATGGCTTTCATGTGGAGCTTTAGATGCTTTGAAGCAAAAATTCCATCATACTATCTCAAACTATGATGTCAGCATTGATATATGATTCAGGGGGAAATTCTTACGTATTGACTTAACAAAAAACCTCTAGTAAACTTATGAGTTGGAATCCTTGAAAAGTCCTTCTATTTTACCTCGACCGAAGAGCTGCGCATCAAAGGAGGTCTGCTCAAAATGGCCTCAGGTAATTCCAGTTGGAATTGTAACCTTATGAAAAGAGTACCGACGTTGCCCACCGGATTTCTTTCTTTCAGAACCTCAAATATGTCTCCAAAACGATCCATTTGAATGTCATAAAAGAGCTAAAAACGGTGCCACTACTTTGTTCCAAACATGGAACCATCGTAGAGGTGGGGCTACGGACCAGTGGAAATAAGATTATGCATTCAGATTTTTAGTTCATAGCAAAATTATCTTTCTTCAGTCTTCTCGAGCGTTTTGATTTAGGCCAAAATTGCACATATTGAAGGTTACAGGCTGAACTTTGGAAAATGGATTGTATATTCCAGGCAATCGATTTAGTGAAACGTAAATGGACTAATTTTAACTAATACCCTAGTTAAGCCCTCAACTCCCAAAATAACTTGGCACTTAGAGATTACTGGCAGTCACATGAAGTTAAATGAACCACAATATTTAAGCAAAATTGTTCCTTTTAGCATCCAAGAGACTTGGATCTCGAAGACATTTCCATGCACATGATAATTTTGCAGGTTAGGTAGGGTTATTAACATAATGCATCATTAAACCAATAATTTGAACCTGGATGAATAGATTCCATTTTTCCAACCGGCAAAGATTATTTATTTTATTCCCATTTCAGGATGGTTGCGCTTAATGCGGAATTTGTAAAAAATACTATGTTGGGTAACATTGAATTGATCAATGATATTTGGAGTGGCAGGAATGATGAATCTTTGTTATATGTTTCAGTCATTTATTATTTTAGTGACAAATATGTGAATTTCTGATTGTTTCGTCAAAATTGAATTTGCCAAACAGAAAACTGATCACTTTGACGTGGGTGTTCAGAATGGAAGGCCAATCAACTGTAAAGTGCTTCCACACAAGCACTATAAAAACGAGGTGGAAACTCGGCTCTTCATATTTTCACCATGAAAGCTCTCGTCATCGCTTGTCTCTTGTGTTCCGCTCTTGCCACGACTGACGCTGGTGAGTTTATTTCCTTTCTCTTTAAGACTGCGTTTGAATTTCGACAGTTCCAACAAAACACCAGGTTTTATTATAAAAAATTTTCTAAATAAATGGATAAAAATTAACCTATTTTTTAGATGTAAAGAGTAAGTTTTTTAACAACTTTAATACTGCAACTGCTGGCTTAACCCTTCTTTGCACCTAGAAATACCCAAATGAGGCAAATAATTAAGCTAATTTTAATAGTTGGGTTTTTCTATTGCATCAAAAATGTTAATTTATTTATTATTTTCCAAATAGAAGTATGGGGTGCTCAAATCGTCGCAACCCCATCTGGACCATCAGATGCGATAACGATGGCCTTTCCCGAAGGCGACGTAAATATATTCCGGTTTTAAAATTACTAAACAATTTATATGAGAAATATTTGAGCAATCCATCATTTAGTTTGCTGGATACTACCCGAATGGACACTGGAAATGAGATTAAGAACTTTAGTTGCCAAAGTGCAGACACCACGCAACAGAAAGCAGCAGACGATATCTATGAATCTTGTAAGGTGGATTCAAGTAAGTTAAGCGCTGGCACCCTACGCACAACTCTTTGGTAGATTCACATCTCCTAACATTGAAAGTCAAAAATGTTGAAAATCAGCGTGTGATTTTCACTGCCAAAAATGAAAGTCAAGAAGTTCAAGAAAGGGCAGCAACTCAAGGAATTATCCCAAAAGTTCATTCAGCTGTCTATTTCATTCCAAACTGCACATATCCGGAGGTCCAAGAAGGTAAATCAAATATTATGGCTATAATTCCTTAACTTGAAATTCGCTATAATGCAGAAAGGTTAAACTTTCTACGCTTACTACTTCCGATTGCTGAAACAACTTTGCATTATCTTTAAGGTGACGTCGCACTGGAGTATTCGTTCCCCTTTATGCGATTCGCATCGGGTAAAGAGGAGATTAATATTAGTTTTGCATTGAAACCGAAGACTTCCCGAGAGGTGGAACCTGTGGGTTTGCTATGGTTGCCGTGTTTTAATTCAGCATAAAGAAATGAATGATGAAATTTCCTTGCACTGCAGGCCTATATTTACGAAAATGGAACACTTTTATGCGCTCTAAATACAACTGAACAAAATGAAATTACAAAAGACGATGACGAACACAAGTGTGGTAGGTGTGTGAAATTGTATTGAAGCAAAAATGTAGACGATGGCAAGTGGGATGAAAAGGACGGGATTAAAATTTTCACGAGAACATACCAAAAAGGCGAGGCTTCACAGTCAAACTACCTGTTTGCGTATAACAAGCGCTGGATACTTGTTTCGGTTGACTGGACGCAAAGCGGTGTGTTGACTCTTTTTCACCTACTTTAAAACAACAGAGATTTAAAGTAACCCACGCCTTATATTCAGGAGAATCTCCCGATGAGGTTGCCTGCCAGAGTAAGTTATTCTAAATTCAAACATTTCAAAAAACAGGAAAAACATTATTCGTGGTTGAAAAGTTTCATCTTTGGCTATTGAAACACGTAGTGTGTATTATATTTCCATTAAAATGTCAGCTAAAATATTTTATTCCGTTGTTTTCACTTATAGAATACCAACCTAGTAAGTCATCAATTCACAGCGTTTATATGTCAAAAGGATGTTTATAATATTGCTAATCGAAAAATCCGCATATTTCTTAGACACCACCCCCACTACACCCGATAAAGAAGGTGAGTATAAAAGGGACTATTTCAAAGCAACTAATCAAAATCATGCAGTTATTGAAATGAAGTATTTTGGAGGGTTGGGCGTTAGGTGATCAAAGATTTTCTTAATCACTATATTAAGTGCTAAAATTTTTTTAAAGAAACATGCCATGAATAAAATCTAATTACTTGATTAAATGTCGAAACTCATTTAAAATTAAACGAAAAATCAGATGCAGTACAAGATATTTATAAAGTAACAATTTAACAGAACTGAATAATTTTAGTTGTTCACACTACTGCAACGATCACTTCAACCTAATATATATAATAATATTATTAATATCAATATTACTATTATCAATGATTTCGCTCATAACTAGTTAGCGATGCCTCTTGTGTAGAAACACTATGACTTTTGTATTAAATCAGTGAAGTTAACGTAACAATCCTTACCAAAACTAATTTGAATGCTTTCCATTTCACCCTATTTCTGCACTACAGAGGAGTCCATTACAAGTAAGTGCATTTTATAACGAATGAGCTACTTTTCACCACTAAATAATTAAAAAATACATGAAATTGCATTTTAGGCACAACCTCTTCTGGTAATATCAACCATTCATCATAAACATATTTCAGTTTTGAATGCATTAATAAATTCATATTTTTTCCTTATTTCAGGAATCGTTTTGACTTCAGGTGGTTACAATAACTTTTCTTTAAAAAAGACACCACAACGCCTTGATTATAATTCCAATTTTCCTGTAGGATTCGCTCTTTCGCTAAGTCTACTTTCGACCTACCTATAATCACCGAATCGGACATATTTCAAGGTGAAACTTCGTCGATTTATACTCTCAACAATTAACCCGTCTTCATTTTAATTAAATTCTTCTCTTTGTATCTGTTCAATTTAACGTTGCACAATATTGTCTCCAACAAACTAATGTTCTTTAAATAAAATATCTTAAAGATATGCGTTTTCTTCATTTTGCCTTTGCTGAAAAAGAATGCTGATATAACGAAAAGCAAAATATGATCACTCCAAGTTCTGAAATCGCATTTTTGCTAAATAAATGAGCTTATAATGGTCGTAATAAGGCTTAAACTAAAATATTTAAAAGTCCGCATACTTGCAATCATCACATTTTTCGTTTAGAAAATATCAACAACATTTACTTTTTAAGTCTATTTTCATTGCTGCTCATGGAGGATTCTTTTCGTAAAAAAGATGCTGATATTATATTTCCAGAATGCTTAGGTAGAAGGACTTTCTTGTGGCACCCTATATTAGTTTTACGAAAGCCCTAAAGAAAACTGTTTAAAAAATCTTGCCACTTTGTTCATGATTGTGTGGAAAAAGCAAATCTCAGAGTTTGAATGTTGAATGGCTGTTTCTCCATACTTAGGAGGTGATTGACTCGTTAGAATATTCGTCTTACACATCAGCTCAAACGGTCGAATTTTTCAAAGGCGCATAGGTTATGATTCACTGTTGTACACAAACATTAGTGCAAGAATTAGCATTAAATCGCTGCACTATTAAATTGTTACTGACAGTGTTTGGTTTGTTTGGCATTGGTCTTGAAGCAGAATTCGTACTTATTACTCCCGAATACGATGACTGCTCTAACTGTCCTAATCTTGAGAATGGGCTCTCTAATGTATCTGATACACTTATGACACTTAAACAAACACTCATCTTACGTCGTTTTCACTTCCATTCTTATTTTAATATAATCGTTTTAACTATGACTTTGCCACCAAAAACGAAATCGTAAACGAAACATGTGTGAAAACGCGAAGGCTAAGTCGAACCTGACTTGTGTCGTCGTAACTCCAAATCTTTATCTAACCAACTAAACAAGATCATTTTAATCGCCTGAATAAATTTGCAAAATTATCAGTTACTTGATAATCAAAATTATAATTAGGTAATTATAACTAGAATTTAAATACCTTGCCTTGGAATTTATTAAGCTTAAACGGTTGAAATCGTTTCAAAAAATGGAATTTTAGTCCAGGCAATAATAATTATGTACGGTCATTTTTTCGCGAAGCTAACAATTAGTAATGCTGTTTTTAACTCCAACATGTAAGTTTATTTGAAGATTTCTTAAAAAAATAAGTTCTTAACTTGAACATTCGCATCGTTGCACATCTTCGCTTGTATTCGTATTGCAGTGCTCTTGGCCAACACAGCCAGGTGGCTAAGCGGCATTAAATGGTTAAAATTTTATCCCGTTTTCTTCTCACTTTTCCCTTGACGAACATGTTTCACAATGTGCAAGGAAAACTGAAATAATTATTACTGTCTATTGAACTGGTAATAAGTAGCACTCATGCGGTTGGGTTTTATAAGCTATAAAGCTCTTGAGAATTTATTAGGCTCAAGAAGAGTAGGTGAGGTGCTCCATATCTCAATAATGAGATGAAAAAGTGGTCACCACCTTACCTGTTCCCCAAACGATGGCCTTTGCTCGTAAGAAGCACTAAGAATGGATCCATCAATTAGGAAGATGTAGCAGAAATCTGCTCCTAATAACCTCGATGAGAGAGATCTTCACGATATGCCTAATCCAAATGTCATTAGGGGAAGCATTTTACAGCCCTTAAGCCAGACATGAGGTGCGCATAGATCCAGTGAAAATTATTACAGAGCTGGCATTTAAAATTCAAATGTGCTGGTTTTTGTTAAGTCATTGTGATGAGTATGGTCTTGGAAGCCGTAAGCCGTCATTAAGTAAACACCTACTCTAGTTCTGTACATGAGAGTCAGCTAAACACTCAAAAAGGAATTAACATTTAATGAAGCTAATTCATTTTTTTACTAGGATTGGGACAATTTTAATCCAGATTATAATTTGCATGAATCGATTTTAAATAAATAAATGATTGACGTTCGAAATAATAGCATACCAGATAAAACAGAAATAGCATTTTCACTTTCTTTATACTAATAAGTCAAAAACCCCATAAGACTTCTCTGACCACTGTTTGGCAAATTTTAACAGTAATTGTGTAGATGATATATTATTTTACTAGAGCGGAACCAGCGTGTACTATCGCCATCTACCTATCTAAGTCTATATGGCCTTGAATGACAGGTCACGTTAAACTAGTATAGACAAAATGGACGGTCCAGTGGATGAGAAAGTGTATCAGTTGAGAGCAGGATAATGGTACTCATAGTTAGGTGAATTGAGTGTACTCTTCGTTGCGTTTGTGTGGGGATTTAGCACTCACCATCGGCTGAGTCTCTGATTTCTACTAATGGTAACTCCTATAAAATTCCCGTTTGAACCAATAACTGCTTTCGATTGTAACGTTGAAAGTTTTTGCATATTCGATTTCACCTAGGACCAGCCACAGTGCACGAAACCGATCACAAGTCAGTCTTATGGTAAATGACTTCATGTCTACTGGCGACATCAATTTACAAGTCCAAATCTGATTTAAAGACATTTTTAACCTTCCTACGAGGGGATTTTGCGTAGTTGGGCAGTACATTCCATATCCCTTCAATAATTTTGCAATGGCAACTCTAACCTAATATTGAATCAAATACTTCGAGGCGAATCCGACAGAGGAGTAATATTTTGGCTTTGTTTAAACTATTCAATGCGTTCGGATGTCCTTTAGCACAGCTGCAGGTCACTTAGCAAAGGCAGAATGTTCGAGGGTTATCCCTAATTCTCAGGAAGGGTTAATATTTGTAATTCAATTTCTTGAGCATCAATTAAATTACATTCATCCATTGTGAAGGCTATGTTAATAAATGGAATAATTTAAATATTTGATAAGCTCAACTCTCCATTGCCCATTCAAAATCGATCGAAAGTAGTGTCACTCAAGGTAAAAGCAAAAGTAAATGGTTCAGTCCATCTCTCTATGTCTTCCTGTTGCTCAATACTAAAACAGCAAGCATTCGTTCACGAGACCAAACGTGTTTGGGTAAAAGTGGCCAGTCACCTGCTTCACTAGTCCTACACATCCCTGGTGGTGGAATCGGTATCAGGCGGCACTAATGGAGGAAGAAATGCGAAATTCGGGGCTGCTAAAAAGGATTCCAGCCACCCTTTCCAGTATCGCAGCTGAGAGAGATGTCTCTCTTAAATTGACTAAATATATCTCTTGAGTTTTGAAAGTCCAATAAAGTGTTATTGTTTAAAACAACCCTAGAAAATAATCATATGAAATCGGATGAACTCCTCAAAATTTCCACAGAGCAATGATAAATTAAAAAAGATGGATCGTTGCGATTCCTCTCCCTAAAACCAGATATGGATTGAGCTTCATTCGTAAATGCACTCGAGGTAAAGTACTGCCACAGGAAGGCAAGTTCATTTAAAAGCTTCATTTTGCATCTATTGGTAGCCCTAACAGAACACACTTCCCAAAGAGACTTTAAAACAATCCAAGTGCTAGTTTTCTATCCTGTCTAAGACCCAAACTTATGAGAGAAACTACACTTATGGATATTCAAGGTGTGCATTTCTGACAACTTGTTGATGTAACACCAATCTCATCGAAATAGACGATTATCTCAAAAGCACGTTTTTGGACTTGAGTTTTGGGTTTTCACAGTCAAATTAAAACGTTGCTGATTATTAAAATAATATAACTGCTGCAGCACAATGAGTTGGGTTATTACTTCGTCTCTTGTGATTTCAGAAGGCTAATTTCACCACATATTAAGTAAAAAATAAAGTGGACCTTGGTAGAGCTAATTTTCACGGAACTCCTGAAAAATCTCGTGTTTGCTTAAAAATGTATTTAAAGAAAATTTAACAAAATTAAAATTAACCCAAACAGTTCATAAAAAACTTATTTTCAAGCTGAATAAATTGGCTGTATATTTTGAGTGCAGAGTGCAAAAAATAGTTGAGTTAATATTATTCTAATTCGAAGAGTGTTTAAATCCAACTCAACTGTTCATCTGCTGTCCACCTTGAAATGAAGCAACCAAAAAAACAATTTTAACGACGAAGTGAATTTGTCTGAGATGCCTCCAGACAAAACACTTGGTATTAACTTATACTTGGTATTAAATCCACCGAATATACTGTATAACGTGAGCAAATACGTAAATGGACTTAGCGAAATTGGCAAAATTACCCAACAAATAAATGCTTGAATTCATTTATTTGTACTTGAAGAAAAAATATTATTAATTCTAAGAAAGTCTGAACTGCCTCAAGCCCAATATATCCTATGGGTTTCTCGCAATGAACTCTCCTAGATGAGCACATGCGCAGAGTGATAAGTGTTCAGAGGGCTGGACATGGTGCGGTTACACGCTTCGTTAGTCCCGTAGAGCTCGATTGGCGTTTTGGTGTTCGTGGCATTCACTCCACCTTTTTCGCTTAACATGATCAAATTCCTTGCCTGTTTCACTTAAATTAATTCCTAAGCTTACTGGAAAGTTGGCGTTAGTTCATAGCAAATCAAGGAGGCATTCAAAAATTGTCTACCTTTCAATCCTGTAAGAACCCGATTAATGTTATCAAACAGTGACCTGGCGTGATTTATTTAAACAATGAAACTGTGTTTATGGTCACATTGATGGTGATACGGCAGGACTTTGACGACACTGCTCCTTTCTTTGGGTTAGATTTGCGTGTTAATCTCCCTTTGGGTGATATTAAAATATTGCCATCGAGTTGACAAAAGCGTGGCAGATAACGCACTTTCCAGTAGTTTTGCATTCACACAACTGGAGTAGCCATGAATCCCCGAAGGGTAAATGCCTATTCACCTGGTCTACAGTACTCTATTTCAGTTCGTTTCTAAAGTAGAAGTAGGAATCTCGAAAATTAACTGAAATTAAATAAGCTGGTCGTGAGAGTTTGCGAGCTTTAAGAGCTAAGACGTAGTTGCTCTTTTAATCAACTAAGTAATCACTTACTGTCTGAAAGGAAATGATCCACGGCTTAGACAAGTAGTAGAAACACCATAAAATGAGAACATAAATGCTCCTTAATAGTGAGGTTGAAGTTTAGTGCCTGTGGTGGCCAAATGAGATGCTCAAGTTCATTAGAATGCTCCTCGTCTCGTCATTACATAACACTTCTAGCTGTGTAGATTGGTGCTGCAGTATCAATTTAAAAGATGGCGGAAACCCCAGTTCTTGAACCATAGGAAGATGAAATTAGTCGCCCGAAATTGATGGAGCGTGTCGGCCTTTGATTCTTCCATGAAGTGAATCATTTGCAAGAAGGATTTCCATCAAATAGCACCCAAGATCATCTTGACGAAACCACCACCTCTAAGCGTACACTCTGTGCGGTCAAAGTAGGAAATTGGGTAACTTACGATAATTGGTCGGAGTAAATCACATTTTCCCATATTGCGAGGTACGGACCAATTCTGAGGATTTCTACTCCACCTCTCTAAACGCTTTGACAAATCTTTTTAGAGCAGAGGTCCTACAATTGTAACTCTTTCGTTAAATCAAGAATGGGACAGCTCAGGACGAAGAGATTGTTGTCGAAACTAGGTCCTGTTTTAGGTGTTCATTGGAATCTGTAGTGATTTTAGCAGCCGTGTTCTTTGATCCTCTCCAAAAATTCCATTTGCGAGAATCTGACGGTCCCTCTCAGCCAACAACTTCGACTTTCGACTTGGCCAGACCTGTGCAGCTTTGCTGAGGAAGACGTTTTCCCTTCTCTGCTTCAAAGATAAATAAATAATATGTTATTCAGTCTAACCATTCAATTTTCTACGGGGTCTACGAACAACTTCATGAGTAAAAAACTGCTTATTTCGGTCCTTATAGGATATCATATTAAACCACTTGCCAATTTTGTTGGTTAGATTTTGGGTTGATAGGTATGCTAATCACTGACAACAAGGTCCTGATTTAACACACAGGGGAAAGGGGAAATCGCGTTAGTCCTTTGAAATTATCTAAAACTTTAAGACTCAAACTAACACTTAAAGTAGTACGCTTTGAATCAACATACCCATTTTTCTACTTACCGACCCTGTCCTGATTTCACAAGAGTAAGAAATTGACCATGAATGTTACAAAAGTGTTTTCACTTAATTTTTATGGACTGTAGAGCCCGGATGGCGGAGTCTCTCAAACGTCCCAAAGAAGTGGGATTCGTTGCCGCCACCTTTTCCGCTTTTCATCCGCCATTGGTAGATAAGATAAATCTAACTTCATTTGCGGCTCTGAAACTGCCTGACAAATACAGCCCCGAATGAATGCTCGAATCATTTAAGAGGCTGTAATATTTATTAAGTTTTTGCAAAATAATATTAATACAGTATTTCAGAATTTGAATACAATTTAAAATCTGTTTCATAATCCATCATAGAAATTCAATTTTTAAACTGAATAAATTGGTACATTTTTGGGGTGTATCGGCTTTCAAAATCAGAGGAGTACCTAAAAGAACACAAAAGATGCAAAAATAAGGAATGTGAGTTCCAAAAGGTCGTAATTCAAATGTAGAAGAACTTAAATGAAATCGTTCTTATGTGATAGATTGGGGTGATAAATCTTCGTATGTGGCTAATTTGGCAAATTTTTTGACATCTTAAAAACAAAGTTATTTTAGTTTTCATAAATGATCAGAATAAATATGAAGAAGAGCGGATTAGAGAAGTTGATGTGAAGTGTGGGATGTTTGAGAGGCTCTGTCGGCCGGGCTCTATAGGACTAACGTAAGGGGCAACCAGCCCGTCGGTCACGTCCAGCCAGCTAATCACTTATCACCCATACGCATCCATGTTCTTATCCATGTGAGGAGGAGTCAATGTGAAATCACGCCGTTTAGGCTTTTCAAGGCCAGCCAACCTAAAGCTTAGCACTCACTTAGCCTGAAATCAGTTACCTATGCAGTTACTTGCGATTCCTGTCATTCATCACTGCAGCCTACATAATAACTCTACAATCTGACTACCCTATGAAGCCCAAGCTAACACTAACTTTTACCTAGTTCTTTATTTTCAAAAGAGAACAAGGCAAAACTACTTTCAATCAATGTGCCAAACGAATAGAAAGAAATTAAACTCTTTATTACACTGTGACCTGTAGATAAATTGAAAAACCCTGATATGGCACTCGAAATGAAATTTTCAATATTCACAAAAAAATCGCTCTATTTTTTGCAGCAAAAATTGGGAGTAGCTGATGTGGTAATTTTTGGCTAATATGTTAATAACGGGAACATTTTTTCGCTTTTTAAAGTTAGTTTTCATTGCTTCGTAATTTTACTTGACACAACTGCCAATTTGCCCCTTCGCATTACCATTAGCTACATTGATTTCAAAGTAAAGTTAATTAATCTTTCATGCTCGTCAAACCAAGGTTTTATTCTATAGCGTACACGAATCATTTGTTTTAAATGCATCACATTCCTATGGGATGAATCAAGCAGAAAATTGAAATGCATTTGCGATTTCAGCTGTGGGGCATTTACCCACATTTACCCCATTTGCATATATATGTTATGAATGATCGAATGCATCAGAAGAGGTGATTCAAAATTCCCCACCTCGAAAGAATTCTCGTGATCGAAGTTTGACTCCATTTTCTAAGGGACTACCAAATTAACATACGAAGTTATTTAAATGGGCTGCTAAATTAAGCTGGTATAAGGATATCTTTCGGTTGTCTTAGAAGCATTCATTGTGGTACTCGTTATGCATAAATTCTTCTACTTTGTTTATAGAAGGCATTGATGGAGGTGTCTGTGCAAGGTTGAAGTGGACGCTTTTTCAACCCTCAAGTAATGCCGGGTCAAAAAGTTTCTCAATGCAAGCACTGGGACATTTCACGCCGTTTTGAGTTATTCATTGCTTTTTGAAAAATCCCTAATCGCATTTTTATTGCAAATGGAAATATCGTCTTCTGAGTGAAGGACGTATAATCGGTTACCCACTTCATTCAATAAAAGCAGAGCCCAAATATAGGAGTTGCATTGAAATTTGCATTGACTTTCAAGGGGCGATATTATTTCTTAGTTTTTTCATTAGCCAAGTCAGAAGAAAGGCTTTTAGAAGAAAGTTTATTGAGTTTATCTGGTTGGCTGTGCTTTCTTTTCGTGAAAAGGTGCTTATATGGTTACGGTTGGATTTGCTGAGCGATCAAAGGAAACCAAAATTCATTTATTCATTCAGGAAGTCCAAATGTCATTCTTCAGATGGCGTCGCCACGATCAATAA
>JAUOZQ010000918.1:0-21258 GCA_030710315.1 Anomotaenia brevis
GCTTCAGAGTTTAGTATTCATCTTTTATTAGGAATATCAGATAAGCACCATTGTAAGCATGATTTTGTGGTATTAGATCTTGATTTTATGCAGTATCTCAAAAAATATTTTAATTTTCTGGAGCATTATTTCATCATTAGAATTTATCATTGAAATCATTACATAAGTACTTCCTAAGGATATGATTGTGTGATTGCGTGCATGAGTTAAAAGATCATTTTGTCGAGGTTTCATATGACTTAGACGATTAAAGTGTATATAAGCTTAAATTTAGGAAGAGTTAGGAAGAGTTAGACTACGTGCAAACGCTATTGCTGCAAAGGCGCGAACTGAGACCTCAGCTAATGGCATTTTGGAGGAAAAAGAGTGACTAGCTGAGCTGAATTAGATCTAGTACAACATTGCTGTGGCAACCGTCGTAACGAATACTGCGTTATTTCTCAGCCAATCACTGTCATCGCTTTGAGGAATGTGGCAGGTCTTGTCTCAAATGGGCACTGTTATAAAAAAAAGATAAATAATTATTTAAGTATCTCAAAAATGTTTGAGTTTAGCGTAACACTGCAGTGACAATGCTCAGAATGCCAAAAACTCTCACCACGAACAATTTCATTGTCATTAGAATGACTAAACCTTATGGAGTTCTTCACCTCACAATTCGTTTACAGTAAACAGGGGTAACTGAGCCCTTCAAGGAATTCCACCGGGAGTCTTTTAAACTCTTGCCCTTACTGATGAAGGCTTTAGATGTATGAAACAGATATTTATGTGTATATTAATAATAAAAACCCATACTAATAACTCGTTCATTGAAAAGCCGTCAGAAGGCCAACGAAATCAAAATCGTGGTTTATTTTTTGACAATGAAGCAATTTTTCACGAATCGCTGTTGAAAAGCTTATGATTAATCTAGATGGTTTCATCTATCTTTATGCCTACTATTGTGCTCTTATTGATTTGTCAGATCGCCGTAATTCTAGCGGATGAATAAAGGAGGCCATGAAGATAATAGGTTCCCAAGAACAGGATTCAAGGCCACTACTACTACCAGGGTACAGAAAGCTAATAGCTTCGATACTAAGCCTAAGCAGTGAATTGAATCGTGGTCTATATACCAAGGACCTTACCTTTTCATTCAAACTAGTGACCAATTTAAAACTGGCAATGTAAGCAATATTTAAAATAGCAAGATAATTAAACAATCTGGCAGCAGAAGTACTAGGTGCAGTCATCAGAAATACCATCCCGTTATCAAAGCCGGTATTAACTTGCAGTTTAATTAGCTGTGATTAATATGAATGGCCATGTTCTAACTTCGATATAGGTAGACTGCCATCAGTCAGTTGCATCCGGCTGGTCAGTAAAGTACGGTTTTCGTGGTTACTTTGGGTGCAATGGCGTGGCTATTCTGGTGTATTTTTTCTTTTAGAAACACCATTTCTTTGAACTGAATTTTCAGTTTTATTTACTTCAAGCCCACCATTGAATTTCCCAAATTTGTCAATCTTGCAATATTAATGTCATAAATCTTAGATTTTTTCTTAGTAACTTAGTAACTTAGATTTTTTCTAGTAACTTAAAGAATGCCAAGGAAATTTTAACCGAAATTATAGGGAAATCTTCGTCTATTTCCTTTTATAATACCATCCCTTTTATCTATTTGACTTAAACCCATCTACTAGATGACGATTTTCTAATTAAACAAGATTGACTTAACAGGATGTGAATATTTTCAAGTGATTTCTTCAAAATAAAAAAGAGCCCATTATTAATTCAATTCCTGAACACGGCTAGTTCAACTCTGCGAATGTGTCCTTTTTTGAAATAAATGAATATTAATGAATACTGAATATTATTTGATGTCAAATAATAGCAAATTGTCGTCAGTCAAATCCACCGGAAACATAACCATAAAAAAATATATACTTGACAGTAAAGAAGTATTTTACTAAATGCTTACGTCGGCAATCAAAAGATTAGTCGCATATTTTAGATTTAAAATTAACGCATCGCATGTGACTTAAGCGAATTAACACGAAGCACTCCGGAATTCATTGGTTAGAGTTGGGATTTGATTTTTATTCACTATCGGGCCTCAAAGTGGAGCCACCGAAGTCGAGAAGATATCCGGATATTTTCTGCAGTAATACACCTTGAGGCTCTTTTGCCAAATTGTTTTGGTAAGTTGCATCAGAATACAATTTCAATCTCGAAGTTGAGTCTTTCGAAATTGCAGTTTTCCTTTGTTGTTATGCTAAAAATTGCAGAGTCGTGTCATATTTGTGATGTTTTAAAATTACCTATACTTTACTTGACATTTCATTTATGGTTGTCTCCCTAAATCTATCGCAAATTCGGAAACAACAGCAACGAACATTTGAGCTTCAACTAGACAAGGAACGACTGCAATTCAGCAACATCATAAACAATTGGTATAAATCCTTCTGAACTGTACGCAGTGCTCCTTTCCAAACGCTGCCAGAAACAATTTAATTGGCGAATTTCAGTAAACAGTCATAAGGCTACTATTTTTGCATATAATGGCCAAAATTAAAAAAAAACAACAATATATACTTGCGAAAACTCTGAAAATTAGTTTTTAGTTGCAGTGTTTCTTCCAAATATTTCATATAAATTACCAATTTAAGGTACTCTTGGTTTTAGTAAAGATATATTAAAATAACGTTTGGTTGCAATGTTTCACGTATGTTTAACTTGTTCACTTACAAAATGCTTTCTAAGAAAAGCTGGTACTGATAATTAGAAACGACTCATATGGTGACAATATAAATTTCATTACATATATCGATAACCTAGAATATTCATATAAAATAAGCAAAACTATAACATTCTATTGAATTTTGTTCCTTTGCCTATTTAAAGAAGCTTACTGAACGAAAACGATTTCTCTATACAATTCTCTAGGAGATTCTCGGCAAATGCTAAAGTACACAAAATATGTCTGCTAAATTGAATGCGAATATATAAAAGCGCTTAAGTAGAATGTATTCACAAAGTAGTGTTTTTACATTTTCTTTATTCCATATTTGCTGGTCTATTTGAAGTTAAAATATACAGTCACATTTACAATGTCAGTAGCAATGAAAAAACTTTCTTCAAATTAACTCGAATTTTTACAGAATTTCGAATAGCAATAACTACTCAGACACATTTTGATCAATATCTGATTCAATAAAAAGTTTCCCCTCCAATTCATATTAAAATATGCATACTTAGTGGAGGCGAAAATCTGCATTACTTCTATTAGAAGTGTTCTACGATTAAAACTGCAACAAATATACAAATTCAAAATAAATGTAGAAGCAGCTTTAACCAATAACAGGGGTGTTATTATAATAATTCCTTTTCATTTTGCTGACGCGAAATAAAGCCCCTAAAGCTGTGAATTGCGATTACAATAGAAATCAGGGCTAGATTGTTCTGAGCCATATTACGACCAATACAAATTTAGTTTCAATTTTAAAATATCACTAGGTAAGATAAGGGATAGTTGTCACTACTATTTACTTCAGACATTTTTGTTTATTATTTATCTATACGGGCTCTCTTACGAATTCGTTTCCATAAATATAAAATAGCAGACAAGCCCTGATAACAGACCTAGATTAGAAAAAAATTCAATCATATGTGTCTACGCTTGTTTCGTTGATTAAAGGGCACGAATTGGTGATTAAGGCAACTGCTGAATTGTGTTAAATTTTTTCCCTTAAAATCTAGAAAAAAAGTACTCAGTTGTTTAAGCAACTATCTAGGGCAGTGATTGTTCGATATCCTGGCACCTTTCAGACGCTATTTTCCATAAGTCCAAACTAAGAAATGAAAACCATATCCTTGTGCAGAACTCCGAAATACCCAAGGTTCCGGCGGTGAAGGCAAATTTGTGTCCAATGCTCAATTTTTGGGGGGTAGTGTTAACAATTATTTTCAATTTTCTTTAAATGAATAAATTCGCCGTAAGACTTGGCCTAATCAATAAAGACTTTTTGAATGAAAGACACTGCTGATGGTATCGGGACTTTGTCCTCCATAATATTTATCATTTTAATTCATCAAAGTGGTGTCTGGTTGCCTTAAAATTTGATGAGTATAATATGACTATTTCCTTATTATGAAAAAGGCTTTACCAGTTGGCAATCTATTCCATAACTTGTTCTAAGAAAAGAAACAAGCAATTCAACAGTTGAAGGACTGAAACCGGCCAAAGATATTTACACGTTCTACAGTAAAAGTCTTGAAATCGTTTTACATAATCTTCTCTTCAACGATTAATACACACACGATAAATGATTGCAGCTTTAGGAGGAAATAAATCAGTCATTTCAACAAAAAATGTTGTCAAAAACAAAAGCCGAACAGGTAGACTATTCATAATAAGAGAGTAATCCTTTCAGACTAAGCAACTGTTAAAGTAACCAAATACCACTTAAGCGCTCTTCTCCCGATCCTTAACCGTTGTGGAGGACAAAATCCACCTACCATCAGGAGTGTCTTTCCGTCAAAAGTGTTTATTTATTAGCCCAAGTCTTATGACGAATTTAGTCACACATAAAAACATGAAATGATTGTTAAGGCTACTCCTAACCACCGAGTAGCTCTACATTTTTGAAATGGAACTCAATCACATTTTTTTAATATCATTACTAACGAAGCATAAAAATTGCATTTGTGACTGTATTAAAATATGTTTTAGTTTCATATCCATAATAGACAGATGAATGCCTAATAGTTGAGTCAGGTTCAATGGAAGAGAAATGCTGCATTGGATTTCATAAGGTACTCGAACTCGCCCACTGTTATTAGGTGGTCTTACTAACTTTTTCTCATCAAAAAATATATTGAGAAAATATTATGATAGTACCTCATGTTATAAAAAATTTCTAACTATATTGAGGGCACTTATACATTGAATTACAACAATTCCGGTTATGCTTGAGAATAAAAGCTAAAGGAATCCTTATGAAACGTAGATCCAACTGCATTTTCTAATTGATATGAGGTTAATTACTTAGCCCTCTACTGATTTTATGATGAGTTGCCATTGTAGAGCAGAGTAATGAATTCGGTTAGTTTAGTCTGACAAATACAAAAGCATATTTGATTGGTTGATTTAATTAAAATATTCTTTACAATTATTTAATTTCAAACGCATTAAATATCTGACGTTCTAAGTGAATAAAGTATTAAAACACTAAATTGTATTTATTTTTTAATACTAAATGTATTCTAATCCCTTTCCGGTAATAACTTCACATTATGTATAGCCGTTAAAGTCATTGTTATGATGTTAAGTGCTTCCTTGAAAATACATTTGTAGCTACTGCGCGTTCGTCTATGGGGTCGAATCATTTATCCGAATCACAAGTATCATTTAGTGTTATTTGGATAACATAGCTTTGGATACAAAAGTTAGAAATGGTCTTAAACTTCAAAATGACATTGACCTCGGAAACAAACTTCTACTTGAGCTTTAAATCTAGATTGTCAATCTAAACAACCTTTAATTTAAAAATGGACTTTATCAAGAAAAGGATCTTGTCAATATACTAGAGTCACTCACGATTTCCATTACACCAGCATCCTTGGAATACTGGCTTTTCTCAAAACACTAATATCGGGAAGAAAACGTTTTTAGTGGGAAAAATACCTCCGGTAACGTTGATTTTTCCTTCGTCATAATAGTAAACATTTTCTTCGGGAAAGGGGTGCGTGGATAGGGACTATAGAAGAATGCCGAATAGAAAATAAAAAGTGCTGTTTTGGCTATGGCAGATATAAGCCCTAGCATTTAATGTACAACGGTATGGCGTTTAAATCAATTGGATACAAAAGGAAATTTTCTCACCCTCAATGACATAAAAGCCATCCTCCAGTGCGATATTTTCCCACCTAGGAATTGTAAAACCAAGCACTTTCTCTAGCAAACTGAAGAGTGAGGTGTGCAAATTCTCCCAAGTACGATTTTCACCAGTGCGGTCACGGAGTGGTGGCAACCCGCTACTGAAACTCAAGGATAATGCTGATATCGATACCATGTTTGAGGTTTGTGGTGCCCAATTATTTGTTTAGGCGGTAAAAGTGAAATGATGAAGTTATCCAAATTTGTAAAATTTTCAGGTAACAATCTGAGGAGCGAGCCCAAATGGATGGTTAATTGCGTTAATGGCTTATGAAGTCAGAAGAGTTTCGTGGTCCTTCCTGAAATCAGCTGAGTTCTGGTAGTCCATTCTCTTCGTCGTCATCATTAGTTTATTATTGGACGAGGCTTTCATTTTCCAAAGCTGCGTTGTTTTCATGCTAACTCTTGTTGAAAATGATCGTCATTATTTTTTCCTGACGTTCTTTATATGGTATTCAATTCCATACCACAATTATTTTTCAGCAAGGCATTAAATATATGCTTAGTTTCATGTGCATTTTTATAGGACTACGGTGAGTCTTAATCACAAGAAGCAAAGCAGTTTTCAAGCAAAGCACTTTGAGGATTCAAGCACTAAAATGTAGAAAGGTAGGTTTATGTTTTCCATCATTTAGGTGGTTAGTAATTTTGGCAAAACAATTCGAGTCTATGAGATCGATCCCTCTAGGAGTAATCGTGAAGAGTGCTCCTAATTTAGTTAGTATAAATAGGTCAGATGCATTTACCAATTTTAAGGTCCAAGAAATCACACTTCTCTAAAAGTACCCTTCCTTAACTAGTACTTTCACCGTGAATAGTCTCTCTGATAATAAGTCCACTTTAAGCATGAAGTACACTTTATTAACACTCACTGTCCTGGGACTAAATATGTTTTAATACGGACCACAACTCATCTGGTGCTATGATTACGAGGCTGTGATTAAAAAGACGTACAAAAGTGTTTTTTCAATACTTTTTTTGTTATCATTACCCATGAGTATCAGTCTACTGCACTTCTGGGTCATACTCCAAGTTCAACAGTGACGGTGTACCGCTTTTTAGCAAAGCAAATGTTGGCTGGATAGCAGTACGTGTTATGAGATTTTTTAGTTAGATATACGTCTTCGCAGCTCACTTCAAATAGTTAGCAATGTAATGCGGCTGTGAAACACTCCAGCAAAGGGTTTTAAGAATTTGCTTGCTCAAAATTGACGTACAAACAGTCCACGATGGGGTGCATTGCTGTCATAGACTATAATCCAATTTGCTAGCTGGTTGAAATCAGCAAATCTAAAGGCATTAATCGTAGGTTATGAAGTAACATTACCTGCAGATAAATTCAGTAAAAGACCAATCTTGCTCGGATATTCGGCCTTTCAAGTCACTCGAAGTGTGGTTACTCCGTCTGAAAAAGTCTGCCATTCATGCTTGCCTGACGGATACTGATAGCGCTCTCCCTTTAATCTAGTGTGTACGTCTCTAGCCTGAAATACGAACTGATACTGACAAGGAAAAGAACGATCTATGATATCCACAAAACTGAGGTTCTACCCAAGATGGTACGAGTATTCCTGTGAGGATATGATATACTCTCCCAAGCCTGCAGGAAGAGGAGACCAACGGCCTACAGTATTTATTACAAGCGCATATTCGAGAAAACTGTCGGTTATGGTTCCTTCGAAGGAAGGAGATTTAACAGCCAGAAACACTTTAAGTTAAATATTGCCAAACTTTGTTTGACGAGTAACCAAAGTCTCGTTAAATCTTGTAAATAATCAACATGGGTTCAAATATTAACTATTATTTTTATGAGGCAATCAACATTCTCCAACTTCAATTTTAGTGTACTCTTATATCAACTAGGTAACGGTTGAACTAAATGGATACTTCACGGAAGCTCATGGGCCTTGGGTGTCATTTCCATCCTTGCATATATATCAGGGCTGGAAGCAGCATTCTTGGTACATATATATATATGTATATACATAAGCAAACAGGATTGTGAGAAACCTTCTACACCGTTGGATCATGATTTGGAGTTGACCTGACACACGTGGCAGAGTTCGTGGACAGCGGTGTAAATCACCCTTTCTCCCTTGATAAAAGCCAATTTGTTCGAGAAAATGGGATCCAAACTACATCCTTTCATCCGGTGACTAATGACATGATAGACTTAATCCCATCTGGAGGTCGTTCTGCTGTGTTTACCAAACCCACGAGATTTGTATGACGATTCTCGAATAGTTCATTTTGCAATTCATGCAGACGCAAAAGAAGAGCTCAGAATATAGCCGATCCAACTAGTTTAAGCTTCTTCACTGATGATCCCCGAACAACTCATCACTTCGAAGGACAAACGTTTTTCTTTACAAGTTTTGATAGCGAAACCGATAGCTTAGGGGAGAAAATTCCATCCACCCCCGTTTTGATTGCGAAATTATTTGTAAGTATTGTTAAGTTAAATACGATTAAACTTACTCTTGCTTTAAAGTCAACACGAATATTTTTGAATCGATAGATTCCAATAAGCAAAAGTACATGTGGTATGCATGAAAGGTCATATCTTCATCTGCAAAACCACTTTCTAATAGATTAATGCATTTGAGGAATTCTAGTCTTGAAAAAATCTAAAAGTCTAACGTGGCATGCTGACCCAAGTCAGATATTAAATCTTTAATGTATACCTTGTTGCCAGCAATACAGTGTGCAACATTTACCAGGACTGGCTGGTTATTTGTGTAACCTTACATTTTATGTAATCATATTCCCATAGAATTTAGGTTTAAAAATCTGTATTAAAACTTCTAGCACATCTTTAAATAAGCTTAACTGACCATTGAAGTTTTTAAAGAAATCAGTAGAAAGAATAACTAGAAGGCAGGAAGGAAGGGAGAGAGGAAGGGAAGTCATGGTTAGTGGAGGGTAGGGAATAAGCATGCACAGGCGTCACGTCATCTAGTGGTGATTTGCCAATTGGGAGCAACAATTTAACTTTGAGAGTCATAAAGTAGTTCAGTCTGGTAAAACTGACTTTGGCATTCAGGATCTGCTTTTCTAAGAGGCTAAAGCTTTCTACGAAGAACGTGATTTGGGGCATGGAAATATTGCAAGTGTAATTAGCATCTTATAAATTGAGGGCCAAGCAGACCGTAATCCAGGGTCCTTAAATTATTCGAAGTTCTTTAAATATGTCACTCACGTTCCCATTTCCAAAGGGCATTGTACACAGCACCAATTCCATATTTCAAAATAATTCTTCTTCTTCTATAAGATAGACAAAAATTGAATTCATCTTGAGGAAACTTTGTAATTCTGGGGTATTGAGTATTATTGTGTGTGCAGCCATCCACTTGCAAGAAAGCAGGTTCACATTGAAGTTCGCCTCTCGTTTGGGAAACAGACATCCTTAAAATGCTTTCCATGGACGTAGTGAGGTGAAGTAGAAGTGAAAAAGAATGAATGTTAATAGGTTTTTCCTATGAGGGATACATGTTTCGATCATGGTGACTGTTGGAATTTCCGATGCAGTTAACGTTCTCGACTGCACATTCTTTTGAACTGAGTCAGAAAAGAGCGTGATCTTGGTGAACGAAAGCTAAGGTCTCTCGGCCCATGAACATACGACATCGTGACTCAATACATTCTTGTGCGAGCTCTGAAGGCAATTCGGAGAACCAGAAATGCACAGCGGCTAGAGCAACCCCTTCTTCTCTCCCTTAGCCAGGACCTGGCTCACATTCTTACATTCCCCTTATTGATCTAGACGTCTTACAACCTCCCCTACGAGAGAACAGATAGCCCAATGAAAAAGTGCATGCGACATCACTGATGGAAAAATTTCGATCAAGAGAACAGCACGTGCTCATGCTCTCTTTAATAGTTATGTGAATGAAGTGGTGGCTTCAAGTGGATGCCTAGGTACATATGAATGAAATTGGAGAACCGCTTGATAACCTGTCTGGTAACGGAGGTTATTATCAGCCACTCATTCTGTGGTACTTAATGCCATGTTTTAATTAATTTCCAGCCCTAATGACTATTTACAGAACTGCTAGACTTAGGCTCCATGGATATTCCCTGTGATCAAATGAAATCTGTATAACCTTTATTGATTTATGTAGCTATGAATGTGTTCCGCTTAAATATTGTGCATTAATACAGCGAGAAATATGTCATTTGGGAAGGAATTTTCTCTATGGACTACGGCTAGCCTTGAAATATCAGGCACATGCAAAACTCCTCATCTGACCTCTTGGGCTGAACGTTACCTCCCAATTTGAATCTTGCGACTGATCAGGTGATTATGAAACCATGGAAAACACTGCATATTCAAAACCCAGTTACGTGTACTACACTTAAAAAATAGAAACTTCTGTCTATTATGAACTTTGAAAACAAATTGTCACAAGGATAATAGTGGGAGTTATTCATTTGTCGAAAAATTTTAGTATCCAATCTCTACTTAACATGTCAAAGATGTGCTGTGCAATTTCAATCAAATAGAGCATTTTGTCTTTGGCAGTTGAAGCATCTTTTAGCGTAAATCGTATTTATAAGTGTTGATAACATTTGCCATTAGATGCGGTCCTTTCGTTACCCTGTTTAAGTGGATAAAAAATTCGTCCATATGTAGGAGTGATAGGCTTGGTGAACAACGGACCAAAATGATCTCATGAACGCATGTACTGAAGTGAAGTACGATTAAATATGCAGGATTGATCAATTGCAATAAGGGGTAGTATTGTTAAGGTTATGCAGCGGAGGTTTATAAGGCTCATGTCATGTTTGCACACTGGATTCCTTTAAAATATTTCGATACATTATTAGTCAACATCCTTGTGAACATTGATTTAGTTTCTTTACTGCGCTGAGGCAGGTTCTATAGAGTTGTAATGTTCATGTAGTGTAAAACCAAGCCAAAGTATTCTGATAGACGGGTAGTAGTAGGGATTTAGATCTTATGAGGATACCCTAACTCAGAATGTGTAAATTGGTCATTTTTGCAGTTTCTTTACTCCATCGACCGTTCTGCATAATTTGAGATACAGAAAATATGTGAGTCACAACATGAACCCACTTTCTTGCAAGTTCACGTAAACAGTGAACAGCAGTATATAAGGCCTCCAACCCAAAGACCCACCCACTCACTCATTCACCCCCTCATAATTTGTAAATGAACAAAACACTCTTCCTTATTCTACTGGCTTTCAGTACAGCTTTTTCTAGGTTTCGTAAGTCCCATTGTTCTAGAATTCGATTTTAGATTCAGTTGATGAAGCAAACGATGGAGACAGGAATATGGAAAGCGGAGCAAGTGCTGCGATGTACAGAACACTGAAGGAAATTTCAATAGAAAAGGCAAATTTCAAGGCGCTACACTTAAATAAAGGATCATGGGAATCAAAATGCTCACGCCGGACAGCAAAAAATGGAAATTTTGCTTGCAATATTTCAATGCCCCAAGTCTCGTTCCATTTTGTAAGCTGTTCTACATACTGATTATATTTTTCAGGCATTCATTACAGAATACGGTGACTTTCACTCATTGAGAGTGAATATCAACGGACTGAAACTGGGAGCAACTTTCGCTTTTACCTACAAAGGAAATGTCAACCTCGTTCGTGTGGATGAGTGCAACAGCGATGTAATAGCAATACCAGTCAATTTCTCAATAGAAAATATTGACGATTTCATTTACACATTCAAAAACATTCTGAATAGCTGTATACCTGTGTGTCAACGCAGCTTTATCCAGAGTGACCAACTCACTGAGTCTCGGACTGGTATAGATTTCGAAAATCCATAATCGGCATCGCGTTTTGCATCGTATTCTGCATAATCCACCGTCCACAGTTGCCTCATCACTTATTTTTGGCATTCTTCTCAAGTAATTATCCCCTTTTCCATAATCTTCATTTTGTTTCGGGATAAATAAAGCCTTTTTCATTGCATTACGGAATTCGTTTCTCGATTAGACTTTGAAAAGGAGCATTATTTAAGCAGTTACTATCACCTTGTACATGAAACCTCTTTGGGATTCATTTAGACTGTACTATTTGCAATTGTTGCGAATGCCAGAGTAAGAGTATTTCGCGGTGGTTCACAGTGAGGAATAAGACATAAACAGTTAGTATATAACATCTATCAGACCAATTTTGCAAAATTAGATCAGACTAATTCCAAGAAATTCAATAATTCACGCACTTTGCATGACTTTGGAACACCTAGATCGTATTTACTTACTTGAATTGAAAGCATGTAAAGGCTGAAATGAGGCTCTTTGACCAAGTGCAGTGTCCTAGGATTACCATTTAATTACTTCAGTCGAATGCAGGTGTCTGTGAAATCGTCCAGGTTTTCAATTGATTTCCTGGCGAGTTTGCGTATTTTACATATCTTCTGAGGTGAAGGGAAACCTTCATAAAATGGGTATCCTCAGTTTTATCGAATGCGCAAGATTTTATCAATTCGTTACCGGTTATCTGTTTTGCGATCCAAGATGATAGGGCATCACTTTTGTTTACTAAAATAGCAATATTCGTGCAATTTTAAATAGAGATCGTGAACAGAAATGGGATACAGATGTTGTTTTTATTTTTCTTAAGGCGTCGATATGAAACATTGGTATTAAAGATGACTGTCTTACATACCTGATCACCTGAATACCGAGTGACTGAATGCCACATCACAAGCTTAAAGGAACATAATAATTGGCTAGAGTAAATAAACGATGAAACCTGGATCCGACAGAGTGAGCTAAACTCCATTAACACTAGTCACTATTAATTTCTAAATATAACCTGTCTGATAATATCAACAATCCTAACGGTTATTTTTTGATTTAACGTCTTTGGATCCATAAAAATACAAAGGATTCGGAATTCCCCTCCACCGTTTTAAAGAACGAAACCTAAAGCAGGAAATCTATTAAGAAAAGGCATTCAATTTATATCAATTTATTGGATGATTTATCCAGAAAATTATATTTCTTCAAAAAAATAAGTGATATAAAACAACAGGAGACTTTGAAAATGCTTGTGTTTTGATATAACTGCGATTCAGATAAAATTGATACTTGGAGCCCTTTCGTACAAAATTACATAATTTACAGTAGGCTCTGAAAACCGCTTTTCGTGTTGTCTGAAAATATTTGCTACAGCGCCTTAATATCGCCATAAAAAAGGCGATAAGCAATTATTTTCCCTATCACAAGCTCCTAATTAAGTAGCATCATTCCGTTAAGCCTTCATTGTGGATTGAAGATTAACATATAGATCACTGATGGCCAACAACAGAAATGAGGAAATAAACCCACTACTAGTTATCCGAATATTTGTTAGGGCATAGGCTTTTATGAGGATTTAAGGTAGGGCTAGCTCACGGCCAGGTCTATATAAGCTAGAAAGCGAATTCAGTATAATTCAAAAGTGAAAAATTCCTTGAAAGTAAGTTAATGTAGTCTTCTTCATATTGTACCATGGCTCGATAGTGTTAATTTCACTATCGAATAAGAGCATAAATGGGCATTGTTCAATCTCTGTAAGCAGTAACACAACTCAGTGCCATTTATCTAATGTAGCCTAATTCGTTAAGCCGAAAAAGCTCTAAATGAATAAGCAAAAAATAACCCAAGAAAAGGTCGAAAATGAAGCCATGATATCAACAATAGAACTCTCTTGAAAATGATGCTGCAAAGATCTCTCTTTCTTGGGGCTACGTACAAAAATTTACATAAATATGAAAAACATTGAATATTGCCATACAGAATATTCCAGCTTGCAGAAGTTTGAAATGAAAAATAAAAGATATATAGGAAATGGAACAAGTCATTTTTTCGGAACTTAAATATCTAAAGCTCAGTATCATAATACAGGATGAATATAGCCTTATTTTAAGTCATTTACAAATTCGTTAATTCCCAAATCAATTTTTTGGCAACAAATTACGTGATTTTACTATAAATTGCTTTAGAGTATAAACTTATTAGGTCTACTGCAATAAAAAGTAGATTAGTTTAGTGAACAAACAAATCTGATTTGGTAAATTTGCCTTAATAATCCCTTTTTCTGTTTTAAGGATTGAATATTGCGTCAATCAAGATAAAGTCGTTGCAATTTAGCACTTACAAAAAAGAAACACAATTTTTCGATTTTCAGATGCGTCATACCTAGGTATGAGGTTGGTAAGTTGTGGAACATTCAAAATTTCTAAGTGACGTGAGAAAAAAGTTACTCAAAGTCTTGCTGTTTGCACTACGGACTTAGGCGTGACAAGATAAATGCACATTTGTCTCACATTTTCGCTTTTCAGTCTTCAGGTAATATTTTTTTCCGTTAAGCAAATATGATTAATATTAATAGAGGGATCTGAAATTTGTTCCCTTACAAATTAGTTAATTTTAAGTAAATACAACTCTACCTTCTTTTAGAACGCACAAACGCTTGTCCTTGCTCATACATGTATCATCCGCGCACTCCTTGGGAGGATCAGTGCTGTTCTCGGCTTCGAGGTATACCCTGCAAAAGCTCCTATCCTTACCGCTTTTGCCGATGACTAAATAGGTCTTTTGAAAGTGCTATCGCTTCCTAATGCTTGACCGCGTTTATTAGTTGGAAATCAGTTTTTGATTTCGATGAAATCTAATTGGACTTTTAAGAACATCGACGATAAAGCAGAATTGAATTTGGACGATTTCTACTTTTTAATGAGTCACTTCAGGACATTATGAAAATCTGTTATTCGTCAATGTGTTCACTGCATGTTTTATTTTGCTCCTCCACTTATAGTTAAAAGGCAAAATAATAGCGATTTTGATAATCACTCAAATTAAATGTCCAACGAAATAAATGTTCATTAAATTGGTTGAAACAATCCGTCAATGAGAGGCTTCAAAGTCACACCATTTTTTCGTAGGCAATGTAAAAAACGAAGAAAAAAAAGAAACATCGTTTTCAAAACCAGCATATTGAAATAACTTGAATTTACCAGATTTAAGAAAGTCAGTATAAAAGAAAACGTGTTAGCGTGATTTACAGTTATGGCATAAAGGGTATAAAATCTTAACCGATCTTATAAAGGCGCGAACAATTTCTCCAAATTTTTTGGCTCACAGCATAGCAAAAGCCTATTTCAGTAGCTTAAATAAATATTTACTCTGCCTTGTATAACATCCTTTTTAAGGAAGGCGAATAAATACTCGGGGATATAATTATTCAAAGGTTTTAAACCTTGATACTTCCATAGATTAAACTAAATACACAAATGTCCTACTAATACATTATCAGTAAAAATGTTTTTATTGGCGTATATATTAAATGAAAAACTCTAGTGTTGTCCCCAAAGGTTTTAAACCTTTATACTTCCATAGATTAAACTAAATACACAAATGTCCTACTAATACATTATCAGTAAAAATGTTTTTATTGGCGTATATATTAAATGAAAAACTCTAGTGTTGTCCCCAATGAAGCCAAATATTTTTTATTTTTATATTTTATTTAAACGGCAGAGCCACCACTAGTCTAGGCAAAATTGAGTAAATATTTTTGTCCCTATTTAATAGGACTTGAATCTTTACTCCTGATTACAGCAGTGGATGTGTTATGCTTAAGTCTTGCGGAATAATACAGCGAGAAATGTAGCAGTTGGAAAGAAATGTTCGGGATTACTGCTAGCCATGAAATACTAGACACATGCAAAACTCCTTATCTGACCTCTGGGGCTGAACGTGACCTCCTTATTGGAATCAGGCAACTGGTCATGTGGGCATGAATTAAATTGAAAATAAATTGGTCACTGCCAGTAATACAATTTGCAAAGGCCTTTCTCTTTACCAAATGGAATTTGTCTACTACCTTTGCCAAGTAAGCTATTTAGAATATGTGCAATATGTTTTACCTGCCTATCAACTTATCTTATATTTAAAAGGTAAATAGAACAAATTATATCATTAAAACTCATGAAATCCGTCGTACAGCCTTTTTTCCTACGAGGTAGCATTTTCTTTCCCCATCCGGGACGATAAAAGCGACTTTTTTTCTAGGAACCTTGAAATAGAGTCTTAGAAATGCTTGACTTCTCTTGAACTTCTTTAAATTGCCCTTTCTTTTTGTAGATCTGGACGGCGGATACTGGCGCTGAATATAAAGTTCAGTTATTTCCATTAGTCTAGGAATAAACGATATGTATCTGTTCTGAGATGTCAGTGAGCTCTAGAGGCTTTTCCACTGAGAAATCTGAGCGGTTTCAGTTGAGAAGTACGATATAAACCATCCAAAAATGGTTTATCATAAAAATAGATATTGACATCAATACATTTGCCATAAGCACCATCTTTTAAAAATTTAAAGGAAGTCGCCTTTTACTATGAAATGGTATCGCAACAACCCTTGAATAGAAAATTGGTGCATTTTTCCTGTATGTTCTCACATGTGGGCTATATAATACATAAATAATAATGTAGGCTTAAAAGATTTTTCGCTTCATTCTACGTAACTAATTAATAAACATTTTTTGATATTTTTTTCATGTAATCAGCAGATAAATTAATAATTTGCGTATCATAAATAGACATTTGTGAATGAGCAGTAAGGCCAAGGTTATGTAAATAAACAGGGCAGGTAATCAGAGCATCAGCCCACCGAACATCCCAATAAGTTTGGGAGAGATTTTTGGTGGGCCCAAGTGGTCTATGAAATGCCAATTAAACCCTTGTTACAGCAGTGTATATGCTAGAAGTGCACAGTTCGGACCTACGCTTATACTTCCATTTCACCACCTAAGAGTAAGCACAAACTCATTTTTATTCGTAATTGGCACTAAGTAAACTATGTTGTCACTTAATTTGATAAATTGGATATTAAAAATAATTTTTTTATAGTCCTATAATAACAGCATAGAGCTTCTGATAGTGTATCTTCCATAAGAAAAACATTTATTTCGAGGAATATTCCGAATGTGAATTACGATTCTTTGAGATGGTAGGAGGGAGGCGCAATACAACGCACCATTTAGTCATGAAAGAAGTATATTGAGTTGTAGCTGATGTTGGATTTTGGGGACAACTAAGCGCACAACATTCTTGCGCTTACATTAGCTAGCTAGGGTTTAAATGTCCTTGTATTGAAAAATAATTTGATTGTTGATGCTTAAGTAAGATGTTCTGCAATATTTGATCTAGGTTTTTTTTCGTTTCTTTTAATTTTCGTGGACCATGGTGGGACATCTTCGTATATCGGAGGATACTATGAGTAGCAGTGTAGGTCTTCATTGAGTGCATACATCATGAAGAAAGCTGTAATTTAATGAAAAACTATACTACCGATTCCAACGTCCTCCTTAAACTTCTAAGAAATACATTTTCGAAAAAAGAACGGACACATAATCAGAAAGGCAGTGAAAACTTTTAGCTATACGCAGTTAGGTCCAGGTTTTTGCAGAAATCAGAAATATTTCTTCAGCAGTGACTACATTTTTACTCCTGTCTTTATTGCCAAAATGAATAATTGTCTAGAACTCTATTCTTTTCCACTATAGTGTGAGTTTTATATCATCAATTTTCTACTTCAACATCTATCTTATTGCATTTTGGATTAATACTTGAAGTAAATCGCATATCCTTGTAAATATTCAGCCTCTTCGAAAAAAGTAAATATAATATTTTCCCGATTTTTAAATTTGAAGGAGCATTTGCTTAAAAAAACGGTTTATTTATTCTGGAGCAAACTCAAGATTATGACAGAGGGGATAAGTACTTAAGAAGAATGCCAAAAAGAAAGTGATGCAGAATACCATGAAAAACGTGATGCCGATTATGGATTTTCGAAATCTATAACAGCCCGAGACTCAGAGAGTTGGTCGCTCTGGTTAAAGCCGCGTTGACACATAGGTATACAGCTATTCAGAATGTATTTGAATGCTTTCATGAACTTGTCAAAATTTCCTATTGAGAAATTGACTGGCATTACGACTACATCGCTGTTGCACTCATCCACATGAACGAGGTTGACATTTCCATTGCTGCTAAAAGCGAATGTGGCTCCCAGTTTCAATCCGGTGATATTCACTCTCATTGAGTGTAAGTCACCGTAAGCCGTAATGAATGCCTGAAAAATATAATCAGTATGTAGAACAGCTTACAAAATGGAACGAGACTTGGGGCATTGAAATATTGCAACCAAAATTGTCATTTTCTACTGTCAAGCGTGAGCATTTTGAAACCCATGATCCTTTATTTAAGTTTAGCGCCTTGAAATTTGTCTTTTCTATTGAAATTTCCTTCAGTGCACTGTACATCGCAGCACTTGCTCCACTTTCCATATTCGTGTCCCCATCGTTCACCTCATCAACTGAATCTAAATTGGACTGCTAAATGAATGGTACTTACGAAACCTAGAAAAAGCTGTGCTGAAAGCCAGCAGAATAATGAATAGTGTTTTATTCATTTAGAACCTATGAGCGAGTGAGTCTTTGGGTCGGAGGCCTTATATACTGCTGTTCACTGTTTAGGTAAAGTTGCAAGAAAGTGGGTTCAAATTGTGTCTCACATATTTTCTGAAAGAGGAATTCTCCAATAGTTTCCTATAAACTAGAGGGAATTATAGACAAACACAAAATATTGATTTCACTATGAGGAAACCTTGCAATTCTGAGCTATTAAGTATTAATTTGTGTGCAACGTTCCACTAGCAGAATAGCCTGGGAAGAAGGCAGGTTCACATTAAAATTCACCTCTCGTTTGGGAAACCGGCATTCTTAAAATGCTTTGCATAGTTGCAGTGAGGTGAAGTAGAAGAGAAAATGAATGAACGCTAATAAACTTTTCTATTAGGGATACATTTTAGATGATGGTGACTGTTTGGATTTCAGGCGCAGTTAACGTTCTCGACTGCATACTCCTTTGAACTGAGCCAGAAAAAGTGCGTGGTCTAGATGAACTAATTCTAAGGTCTCTCTGCTCATGAACTTACGACAATGTGACTCATGACACATTCTTGTTCGTGCTCTGAAGGCAATTCAAGCACCAAAACTGCACACGGGCTAGAGCAACCCCTTCATCTCTCCCTTAGCCATGATCCGGTTGACATTCTTACATTCTCTTTAGTGATCCAGACTTCTTGCAACCTCCCCTACTAGACGATAGATAGCCCTCTGGAAAAGTGCATGCGCCATCGTTGATGGTAAACTTGCGATCAAGAGAACAACACGTGCCCATGTACTCGTTCATAGCGCAAATCACTACTGGTGGTATCCTAGGTAGTTTCCCGGTACCCATGAGTAACCATTCGTAATTTAAGATTTCTGACGCTGTTTCTCCAAAAAATTCGTTCAAGTTACGAAAGATTCATGATTACCCATTGTTATGGGGCACAATTATTTCAATTATGTTAGCTTTTTTGTTTTCAGACAAAATTTATAATTATTTAAAGGTAAGCGATGGTAACAAATAACCATCAACAATTATTAGGAATACCTAAGGAAATGCAACATTTAGACCTTTGTTACAATCAGAAAGACTGAGATTGTATTTAGTGCTTTCTTCGAATCAAATCCAAAGAGAGATGGCAAGATTAAAGGAGCAAATAGCTTGTTAATAGATTGAAAGAAATTACAGTTAAAGAGGGAAAGTACATTGGCTGTACAATTTAGTCATATGTTCCCGGAGAACATATGGGATAAACTGAAAGATAAGGAGCCAGCTCCACTTAGAGCGTCAGCCACTATTACCCCTTGCCAGTAAATTATCTTTCTAAAATTGATAATTTTACAGTGCTTCCGGAAGGGTAGAGTTAAAGGCCAAAAGGAGAGCCACTGTAACAAAAGTAATGACAAGAAATATACTTAGGGACCTAGTAAGAGACGTCTCCGGGTGCTATCTTACGGATTGAATCAGACACTTCAGGTAAAAGATGATAGACGTAGCTACGGAGCCGGCTAAGAAATCAAAAATACATAAGTCTTTCCACAGAAAAGCTTTGAAGTGCAAAGCCTCATGCCATAAACACCAGCGTTTTCAGTGCTTCTGCCAATATGCACTTTGACGGGTTTTTACTGACATTTCGTAATCTATCCTGCGAATTCTTAACATGCAGAGAAAGATCCCGCTCGTTATGCACTGGACTAAAAATTTTCACAGATTTGAGCTAGAAAATCTTGCCAAAATCATACTCTGAAACGGCATCCAACGCTGCCCAGCGGTATCCGTTAGTCTTTAAGAAAGAACTGTTCAATTATGTTTAATATGAATCTTCTCTTCAGTCAAAGCTTGATGGTCAGCTAATGCCGAACATTAAATAACCCATCAACCTTGCAGCCTGTTATGCTGTAGAGGATTGCTGTATCCTACATCGTATTCAGTTTAGTCAGCTCCACGAGTGGAGTTTAAAATCCTATTTGTTTGATAGGACTGTGTATGCATCTCTCGAAAGACTCTTCGGGATGCTGGAGTAGGACCACCACAAACCTTTACTAGAGGAATGTATACTTGCGATCCTTAATCATTGTTGCTTATTTCATTTTGCTGGACCTCTTCGATGCCTTTTTATGAATTCAAGTGTAAGGAGATCCCTGTTTGTTATTAAATATAAATTCCTATACCTACAAGTTTTTTTTCTATTCCCGAAATTGCTTTCTTATGTCGAAATAACCGCACAGGGCTTTCGACATATTAGAGACACTAAGGGAGCAAGGTATGCTAGTAAAGCAGAGCCCCTTGAGCTCACCGACAGCTCAAAACAGATACGTATCGCTCTTTTTTAGCCTAATAGAAATAATAGAGCTTTAAATCTACTACTAATATCTTCCGTCCCGATCTACAAAAAGAAAATGCAATTTAAAGAAATTCCAGCTTAGTCAAGAATTTCTAAGCCTCGATCTCAAGGTTCCTTGAAAAACAGTCACATGTATCTGCTAAGATGGGTCAAATATTTAACAAATAATGGAACCTCGTGGGAGGAAAAGCTGTACCACGGAACGTTAGGAGTTATTTTTTAATTTACTTATTGACAATGATATAATTAATTGTGCTTATCTTTAAATATATGTAACGGTGGGTGATAAACAAGTAAATTGCTTACTTTGCAAACATAGTACAAGTTTTTTTTCCATTTATCAAATAGAAAACCTTTTACAAATTGTAAACAATTTGAACAATTCTTTTCAATGCTCATAGTCGACAGAACTTTCTAATTTTTAAGTGTAGTAACTGGGTTTTAAATCTCACCTGATCAGTTACACGATTCCATTGAGGAGGTCACGTTCAGCGCCAGAGGTCAATAAGGAGTTTTTCATGTGCCTGATATTTCATGGCTAGCAGTAATCCTAAAAATTTCTTCCCAAATAAT